>JAMKQA010030290.1:0-10371 GCA_024699735.1 Posidonia australis
GAAGGGATGTTGAAATACATTTATGTAAGAAAGGATTTGTGGAAAACTACAAGTGTTGGTTTAAACATGGGGAGGTCTTTCAAAGCTATGGGAAAGTTGCTCCTGTTAGTACGGATCCCATTGTGGACATGGTGATGGATGTGACAAGTCTCGATTTTGATGTGTCTGCTAATGAAGAGCAACATGGTGAATCTTAAGAGTTTTATGTGTTGTTAAGAACGGCGAAGGAGCCATTATGGCCAAGTTGCAAGAACTACACAAAGTTATCGGCAGTGTCTGAGTTATTAGCATTGAAGATCGACTACAATATGACAAATAGTTGTTTTGATGCTACGATAAGTAAAATCAAGAAAATGTTGCCAGAGAATCATGAATTGTCGAAGAACTACTACGAAACGAAGAAGATGATGAGAAAGATGGGGTTGGCAGAGGTGAAGATTGATGCTTGCTCAAAACATCATATCTTGTACCACAAGAAACACGATGATAAATTAGAGTGTCCAGAATGTCACGAGCCCCGTTACAAAAGTGACTCAAAGACACGTGTACCTCAGAAGGTGCTTCATTATTTCCCTCTAGCACCGAGATTGAAGAGGTTGCACTATTGCAGAGAGACTGCAAAAGATATGACATGGCATGCAAATCATACACAGAACTCTGATATGGAGCATTCTTCTGACACCCAGTGTTGCCAAGTCCTAAAGGAGTCGTTTCCATCATTTGCTTTTGAAAACCGTAATGTCGTTGTCGGTCTTTCTAGTGATGGATTCAATCCACTTGGTAGAGGAAAAAATTACTCATGTTGGCCTGTTATGATCACACCATACAATCTACCTCCTTCTATATGTAATAAGAGGTCGTACATGTTTTTGTCTTTGCTTATCCCTGGTGCATGTCATCCTAGAAAACACATTGACGTGTACTTGAGACCTCTTGTAGATGAGTTGAATATGCTTTGGGACACAGGGGTTGAGACATATAATGCAAGCAAGCGAGAAACTTTCAACATGAAAGTTGCATTGCTTTGGACTATAAGTGATTTCCCTGCATATGAGATGTTGTCTAGTTGGAGTACACATGGAAAGATGAGCTGTCCTCATTGTATGGAACACACAAAGTCCTTTCAGCTTTAATATGGTCGAAAGCCATGTTTCTTTGACTGTCATCATCATTTCTTGCCCATGGACCACCCATATCGAAGATAGAAACAAGCTTTTAAGAAGAATAAAATCAAACTTTCTAACTCACCCCTCAAGTTGTCGGGAGAGAAAGTCTTTAATCGACTTGTAAACTTTGAGTAGATTATTTTTGGCCATGATGTTGGTTCACAAACATTAGAAGGATTTGGGATGACTCATAATTGGACGGAGATCAGCATATTCTGGGAGTTACCGTATTGGTCTAAGCTCTTAATTAGACGTAATTTAGACATCATGCATATCAAGAAGAATGTATTTAACAATGTGTTCAACATGGTAATAAATGTCAAGGGTAAGACAAAGGACACAGAGAATGCATGTAGAGATTTGAAGTTGGTTTGTAGTCGTAAGGACTTGCACTTGATAGAACGTACTAATGGAAAGACTGAAATGGCAAAAGGAAAGTGTGACCATGCCAGTGGAACCTTGCGTGGCTTTCCTTTACTGGGTGCGTGGAAGCACTCGAGGAGACCTGATATGGTCACGACGAAGATGGTGAATCCGGACAAGAAGACTAGACTCGGAGACACCAAGGGAAGATAAGAAAGGATAAGGAAAGGAGTCACCACTTAGTCTTTTAATGGAAAGACGAGGAAAACCAAACACACAAGAAAACTAAGACGCAAACAAGATGCAGAAAACATGTGTGCTCCGTGCCTAATGGATAAATGAATGCGGGCCAGAGAAAGGGTAAGGATTCTAGTTACGCATGGGGAAGGGGTTAGGCAACCCCATGTGGCCGAGAAAACTCGGTCTTTCTAGGTTTCCTACGTGTCAATGGTCTACTAAATGTGTGCTTGCTTATCCTAAATGCGCATGTTAAAGATGACTGGAAAACATGCCAAATCAAAGAGAAGAAAACAAAAGGAAAAAGATAATCCGAGGGTCAAATGAAGGCAATGAGAATGCTGCTTTACTGTACGCTTTTGGGTGATGAGGAAAATCATGAAAATCAAGAAATTCTCGGAAGGCATCTCGCAAATCAGCGAAAATTTGGATAAATCCGAGAAAATCAAATTGGGGAAAATAATCTTCTTTTCGGAACCATGTCGACTTTGTTAAGCCTTTTACTATACACCTTCGGGCGATGGAAAGCCAAATCAAATCTAAAGATGCAAAAATTGGAAAGAATCCGGGAGACAGTGAGAAAACCAAGCTCGAAAAGAGTTGGAAAAGCGTGTGCAAAGTAAAAAAGAAAAGGCAAGAAAATTGCATGAGAAAGTGCGACAAAATGTGCAAAATGCATGTGTGAGTGTAAAAATACGAATTCCAGGGGCCTTCGTGCAAAAACCCTAATTCTAAATAAAAATTGAAATTTTGAAACCCAAATCATAAAAAATACATAGGAAAACACATTCTATGCAATTATGAAGAAATCTGAGGTCAAATGTGCAAATATGTGCATTTATGGCCAATTGATGTTTCCTAGGGGTTAAAATGCAATTCTGCCACTAAAACATGCATTTAATGCAATTCAGTGGAAATTCAGGGTACAATATGCAAGAAAAAGGATTCAGGAAAGTTTCAAGGGCAAAACAGTAAATTTACCCTAGAAAACAGGCATTCAGTGTGAAATCTGTAAGGTGTGGGGGCTAAAATGCAACTTAACCAGGAAAAACAATGTATTCAGAAGAATTTTAGAAGACTTCAGTGGCTTAAAATGTAATTTCACTAGAGAAACCAGTATTCAGAACAATTTCAAAAGAGTTCAGGGGCTAAAGTGCTAATTAACCAAAGAAAATATGCCTTTAGAAAAAATTTTGAAAAAATTGAAGGGTTTTAATGCAATTCTGTCAGAGAAATATGCATGTTATGTTATTTTGATGAAGATCAGGGGTTTAAATGCAATTTAACCAGCAAAATATGCATTCAGAAAGGTTTCAAAGAAGTTTAGGGTCTTTTATGCAAAAAGTATTGGATTAAAATGCAAGAAAAGAAGCTCTAGGTGTTTTTGTTAAACTTTTAAACCTGGAAAACGTTATTTTGAATGCTCAAGGAGCATAATGCAATATTTTCAGTTAAAACTTTATTCAAACGAATGAAGAAAAATGAGCAATGACCTAAGTGTAAGAAATAGACCTATTTGTAATAAAAAAGGACCTAAATGTAATAGATCAGAAGTTTCAGAACTTTACCAAAAGAAAAATGTTTTTTTAATTTTTTCAAAGAAAAGGACAGCAACGGCCGTCGACAACGGAGCTCTACCGTCGACGACCACCAGAGGAGGCTACTAGAGGCTCTCTCGTGGTTTGATCTAAGATCAGATCCCACGGGAAGCAAGAAGAGAAGGAGGGGAGAAGATCCAACAAGTTGGATCAGAGATCCAATGGCGGGAATGGGCCTCCCACTTCCCTCATCATCGAAGCACTCCGACAACGGCGTCGGGGAAGAAGGAGGTTGCTGGAGGAAGTGGCGCGGCGTTTCAGAGGTCCAGGAGGCCTTGGCTCGTTGATAGGAGCCCTCTCTCTTCTCCAAGAGCTTGAACAGTGGATGATGACGTAGAGGGGCTCCGACTGCCATTGACGTCTTCTTCTCTGGCGAGCAAGGTCAAGGGCATGTTCCAAAGGTCGTGGCCCAGTTCTAGAGGCACCGGTGTGCTAGGGCTGTGCCGTGGAGCGATCCTGGGGGCTCAGAGAACCGCAGAAGGGCTGGAGGCGCGCGCTCCTTCTCTGGCTACATTCGTCTTCTCGGGCAACAGTGGGACGCTGCTACTGCGGCGAGGTTCTGGTGGAAGCCTCCGCAGCGGTTGGAGAGGGAACTTGAGGGGTGGAAAAGCAAGAGGGAGGGTAGGAGATGTAGACCTAGGGTTCTAGGACTAGGGACAAGCCTTGGATCAGTACGACCACCTAAATTGCTGGAAAACGGCGACGGCGAGGCCTAAGGATCGACTCTGACCAGAGGAGGCCTCTGGCTTGATTGGAATCTATCCAGGAAGACAGGGGAAGTCCTAGAGATCTAAAATTGAAACTAAATGAGGGTGGAAGAGGGCGGACCTAGCCTGACGTCGCGTGTTACCACCGCAGCTCACCAAAGATGGCCTGAACCCACGCTTCCCACCTCTGTGAGCTCCTCTCTTTCTCTGGAATTCTCCCTCGCACTGAATTCTCTATTTTCTCCCCCTTTTTTCCTCTTCCTGTCACTCTGCCTCTGCTGCCCCGTTTATAGGTGGAGGTCGCCGATGGCCCACTGTAACAACCTATCATCTCTAACCGAACCAGCAACTTCCTAACCAACTAACTAACTCACTAACGAACTAACCACTCCCCCAACAGACTAACAACCCTCAACAATATTGCCCTCCGTGAACCTCCCTTACTACCTACTTAAACGCCAATAGTGACTGATGGTCACCTGAGCATGCTGCTGGTGGCACTGGATCGGAGGGCTCAAGCTGAGTTCGGGCTGTTGCTGGGCAATCAGTGAGGAAAAGATGGGTGGTTGGATGTTGAGATGAGAGGAGATGGAGGAGTGGCTGTTGGGTGCTTTTGGAGATGGTTTATGTGTTAGTGTGGTGGAAGAAGAAGGAATGGGTTCAGGTGTGGCTGTGGTAAAAACAGTAAGTGAAGAAAAAATTGAAAATGGAGGGGAGAAGATGGGTTGTTGGGTTGGAAAAGGAAGAAGATATGTGTTGACACATTGTGGGCCTTCATGGGCCCAAGGACCAAAGTAGGCTTTATGGGCCCAATGGGTCCTTATGGGCCTAAGTTGGCTTAAGTGGGCCTCAAGTGAATTGCTTGGGCTCAATGGAATTAAATGGGCCATCATGGGCTTTGGTGGGCCTTGGTAAGCTTAATGGGCCTTCATGGGCTTAAATGGGCCTTCATGGGCTTTGGTGGACTTTCATGGGCTTTAATAGTAACCTAGGGTTTGAGCTCACTTGTGAATAAAAGCCCAGCCACCATACTTCATCCTGCAAAATTGCAAAATTGGGGTGTCTATAGATGCCCCTCCCTGAGCAAGGTCGGAGGATGAGTGGGATAGAGACCGATGCTCAGGGTTGACAAAGACACCCCACCCGAAGCTGTAAGTAAGAGTTAGTTAATGGCCACCAGCTACCAATCGGTGAAAGCAGCAGAGGTCCCGTTGCCATAGCCGAAGCCAAATAGAGAAAACAATACAAATGACCAAATGTTGACAAGTTGACGACCAACCAACTCCTAAAAGACATGACTGGTTATCACACTTGTTACGAAAAGTGCCGGACAAGACTCACGGTGCTTGCTGACCAAGAAGTGACTGGTCACAGAAGTCATCCGGGTAGTTCAGGCTACCAGCCAAGAATGAGGGAAGGAACAAAGAGAGTGGGGAATCCATCGGACATCACAAGGATTGCCCAGGTAGTTCGGGATACCAGCCTAAAGGATGGAGGCAAACAGTTTGCTTTGATTCCATCCATTTGGAGTGAAACTCAAAACAAAGGAGGCACCATTGATACCAAACTCTTTCAGTAAGGATCTAATGGGGCATGGTAGGTGTCGGACCTACCAACCAAGATGGGAAAATGGTAAGTTTCGGACTTACCGACCAAAAGGAGAAGTGGTAAGTTCCAAACCTACCGACCAGAGGGAGAAGTGGTAAGTTTCGGACCTACCAACCAAAAGGGGAAGTGGTAAGTTTTGGACCTACAGACCAGAGGGAGAAGTGGTAAGTTTCGAACTTACTGGCCAAAAGGGAAGAATGGTAAGTTTCAGACTTACCAACCAAAGGGGAAAATGGTAAGTTTCGGACTTATCGACCAGAGGGAAATTGGTAAGTTTCGGACTTACCGACCAAGAGGGGAGAATGGCAAGTTTCGGACTTACCGACCAGAGGGGAATTGGTAAGTTTCGGACTTACCGACCAAGAGAAAAGGATGGTAAGTTTCAGACATACCGACCAAAAGGGGTGAAGTGGTGAGTTTCGGACTTACCGGCCTAAAGGGGAAAAATGGTAAGTTTCGGACTTACCGGCCAAAAGGGAGAGTGGTAAGCTTTGGACTTACCGACCAAGGGAGAGAATGGTCAGTTTCGGACTTACCGACCAAGGGAAAATGGTAAGTTTCAGACTTACCAACCAAGAGGGAGAATGGTAAGTTTCGGACTTACCGGCCAAAGGGGAGAGAATGGTAAGTTTCGAACTTACCGACTAAGAGGGAGAATGGTAAGTTTTGGACTTACCGACCAAAGGGATAATGGTAAGTTTCGGACTTACCGACCAATAGGGAGAATGGTAAGTTTCGGACTTACCGATCAAAGGAAAAATGGTAAGTTTCGGACTTACCGGCCAGGAGGGAGGATGGTAAGTTTCAGACTTACCGACCAAAGGGAGAATGATAAGTTTCGTACTTACCGACCAAGAGGGAGAATGATAAGTTTCGGACTTACCGGCCAAAGGGGAGAGAATGGTAAGTTTCAGACTTACTGACCAAAAGGGGTGAAGTGGTAAGTTTCGGACTTGCCGGCCAAAAGGGGAAAATGGTAAGTTTCGGACTTACTGGCCAAAAGGAAGAGTGGTAAGTTTCAGACTTACCTGCCAAAGGGAGAATGGTAAGTGTCAGACTTACCGACCAAAAGGAGAATGGTAAGTTTCGGACTTACCGGCCAAATGGGAGAATGGTAAGCTTCGGACTTACCGGCCAAAAAGGGAAGTTGTAAGTTTTGGACTTACCAACCAAAAGAGAGAATGGTAAGTTTCGGACTTATCGGCCAAAGGGGAGAGAATGGTAAGTTTCGGACTTACCGACCAAAAGGGGTGAAGTGGTAAGTTTCAGACTTACTGGCCAAAAGGGGAAAATGGTAAGTTTCGGACTTACCAGCCAAAAGGGAGAGTGGTAAGTTTCAGACTTACCGACCAAGGGAGAGAATGGTAATTTTTGGACTTACCGACCAAGGGAAAAGTCCTAGCGCCAAGTTAGCAGGCAAAAGAAGGTAGAATCCTGAACAGTCAAGGACATACTGTCGCAATAATCCATCCTGCATCAAACATAAGCAACCAAACAAGCTGGCAAGAAATGTTCCGATGAGTTTTATTACCAGAGTCAATGAAACGTTTACATGTATTTTAATTTGCAAAGAACCAGTAACATGACATGAATGTTAAGAATCTACGCCATCTCTGGATCTCTTGGAGCTTGAGACTCTGGCAATGAGCGTGTGGCTCAGGACGGCGCTGCAGATTGGACAGGCCTCTTCAACTTTGGCCTTGTAATTTGCTGTGAAACTCTTCCCCTCTATGACTGCAAGATCCTTCGATCGTATGGAGCCACTGAGCAGGCGAGAGCTCCTTAGTCCTTGCATAAGAGCTTAGGGGGTATTCTTAGAATCGGGCTGGCATTTGCCTCTGAACAAAAGCATTTTGCTGGTAACTAAACTGCCGCATCACACGGATTGGGTGATATTAAACTCCACCTGTCAACCCTGGCAGGACGATTAACTGCATGTCAACTATGTTGAAAAAGGCCTGAAAGTTATGCATAGCTGCAGGAATAATGCGCCAGATGATTTTCTGTTCTGTCAAGCTTTCTAAATGTTCATATTCCTTCTGAATTGAGGTGAGCGTGCGCATATGGCCACTTTGACAGTAGGATTTGAAGGCTGATCGTTGCGGGCGCAAGACTTCTACACCCAGATGTGCAGCCAACCATACCTGTACAAAAGCTCCACAACCATTAAAGTGTTGACAGCAGCGCAGTGATCGGTCCAGAGCCCAGTAAGTTTCTACCAAGATGACTGGGGCTAGATCTATTTGTTGGGTAACATCTGCCAAAGCGATCTCAGTGACTTTAATGTTTACAACCATCCGGCCATGGCTGAAAATCAATTCTCCCAGGAAACGGACAACAAAGCCTTTCAACCAAAGCTCATCGCCTAGGGAGGCGCACATTCAGGCCACTTTGTCAATGTAAGCTAGCATCAGTATGGGAGAAAGTTTGTCTATACAAATGACCTGACGACCACAATCACTGGTTGATAGGCTAGTTAGCTCACTCATGACTGAAGAATACCCGTCGCGTCGCATAAAGACGGTGGGTCCTACGAACTTCTGTAGACAACATATTCTTTGGACCTCTTCCAAGGTTGGAGTTTGTTCGATTCTCCCAAAGTGGAAAACATGATGAGCCGATTTCAAGAATCGGGCTACTACACACAGAAAGTATCGAGAAACCTCCACCTTTGCGATATCCAGAAGCTTTATAGAGATTCCCCACATCCGCAGTTTGTCGCGATCACTTTCGATCAACTGCTTGATCTATGCCTGGAGAACACCTAAGCAATGTGTGGGCATAACCATCGTAGGGAAACCCATGATCTGTAAGGTGTTTCAGCGTTCTTTGCTCGGGCCTCCTCAAAAAGGGCAAACGTTCTCCTGTAGGACATGCTCAAAACACCGTTTTAGAAACAGATCTCAATTTTGCTTCGTTGAACAACACTTAGCAAAATCAAAGCAGACAGGTAAAAGATAAAGCGCAATGGTATTGTAAGAACTAGAGAGACTGGCCTAAAGCTGTAAACTACAGCTGACTAGATAGAGAGCTGTTGGACAGACTAAATCTTGTGCACAACCCTGAGGGGAGGTCCTAGTTGTCAACCAGTTTTGACTAGGTACCAAAGTAATGAGATGTGGCCATCAAACATGGAAGGTCAGGATTATCTGATGATTGTGCCCCCTAGTAGATTACCGGGGTCCTCGACCAATAGAGCAGCTGACATGCCCTTGGTCGAGTGTTGGCTCAAAGTGTCTAACCATAGGACAACTGACATGCCCCTGGCCTGACATGGACGACTCTTGACCAAACAGAGCAGCTTACATGCCCCTGGTCGAGTACTGGCTCAGTGTGTCTAACCATAGGACAGCTGATAAGCCCCTGGTTTGACATAAATGGTCCTAACCGATGAGAGCAGCATACATGCCCCTGGTTTAGGCAATGTCCTCTTGATTCTCTTGAACTGAAAGTCGTTGTCACATCCTAGCCAAGAGAACCAAGCGATACTCCGCGACGTTTTAGGATGATATTTGCAAAAAGTAGATGCATGCATGCTAAATGATTTGTGGGATCTTATTGGCGTCTTCAGCATTGGGTTGCTTACTGCCAAGTACAAGGGAACGACAACTCCAGACCTCACTAGACTCTATTCAAGCCCCTAGTTTTTTGGGTGGCTCTCTGGAAACGGGTCACCGTGTCTTGGGCTCCGTTCCAAACCCCACTGGACCATACCCCTGCTTTTTTATTTTATTCATTCTTTATTCTTTTCCCCTTATAGGCATGTGAGTTCACCCTATCCTTGGCTTGGAGGTAATAGGTACCTGGTCTATGGTGGGGAGCTGCTGCTATTTAAAAGGTTGGCGAGGCCCTTTTTGTAACATGTCTTCTAGGTATTGACTTCGACTCCTCTCCAAGATAAATTGGAGGGACAGGGCTACTCCCCATGCCTCTCTCTTTAGGGCCAACTTCTATCTACGACTTCTATCTTCTTATTCTTTTATGCCCTTTTTCTGATATATATTTTTGTTTCATTTCTCATGCTCTCACTCTCGCCCCTAACATTTTATCTCTCTCTAGGAGGTGCAGGGTCCCTGAGAAGATTGGATACTTTGCCCAAATAACAATGAAAGATGGCTCCCTCACTCTCTAGGTTCCTGAATAGTATCTACCAAAGGAGGTGCTACACATTCCCCACATTGGCAAGCTTATTCCGCCTATCATCATTGGGCTAAGATCCATGCAAGTGATGATGAAAACAAATGTCAACCTATATATGCGTATACTGAATGAGGGTTAGTATGTGCTGTGATGTAGAGCTACATGGATGTAGGAAGAACATGAATTCATGTATGCATGAAGGAAAATGTTAGTGTCTGTAGACACCCCGATTTTGAGGTGACCCAGAGATGAGTATCCTTATGTTGCTTTGGATGAGATCAGCCCTTGAACCAAGCCCCAAACCCATTAGTCAGAGCCCCAATCAGACATTTGTGAGCTAGGCTGGCGCACCAAGGTGGCGAACCAAGGTGGCGCACTAAGGTGGCGCACCAAGGTGGCGCACCAAGCAGGTGCCCAGCTCTGGCTGCTGACCTTCCATCTTCCGGGCTGTTACCCTTGCAAACGAATATTCGAGGCTTTTCGTTTGCAAGACCCCTTTGTAACCTCCCTAGAGACCACTATAAAAAGGCCCCTAGAGCAGCCATTCCAAGA
>JAMKQA010030294.1:0-11474 GCA_024699735.1 Posidonia australis
AGATTCTGGATCAGATTGCAGTCTGATCCAGATTCTCTAGGGTGCACCACTCAGGCGCACCAAACCAGAGCACCACTCTGGCGCACCAAGCAGGTGCACCAGACTGGTCAGAGAGCAGATCATTCACTTTTGCATCCCTGTTTGCATGGCTTTCCGAAGGACTTTGAGCTCGATATTTTTATCGATTGTTCTCTGATATACCATGATTTTGCATGCATGTCTTCAGTTTTAAACTAGATCATTTTTCATTTGCTTTTTCCCCATGCATATTCAGTCTTGGGCAGAAATTTGGTAGGCTGTTTGCACCTTACTCCTACATGGAGAGTCTATGCATCAGCCTATGACCCAATGTCATGACTGAATCTTGTTTTTCTCACTTAGCATAATATGGGTAGGATCTTGTGTGAGGCTACTAGCCCTTGAGCATAAGGTCCATAGATGTTGCATTTGCACTTCTTTCGCTTTTAAGGCATGATTTCCGCGTTTTACAAAGGATTTTACATTGCATACTTTTCCGGAATGCATTCTCTGGTGTTTTGGCTTTGCATAGTTTTCTGTTTTCACTCAGCACATCTTCCTGGCCCACCTAGGCGCACATAGGTGGCGCACCAAACTGGAGCACCAGTCCGACGCACCAAACAGGCACATTGGCCTGTTTTCAGTAGCACACAGCATGTTTTATATGGTTTTTTGTATGCTTTTCCGGCTCGATTTGCTTCTGGGTTGTCTTTGGCTTTCTTCCTTGATGTATTAGGAAGGCACAACTCTGTTTTCAACTATTTCCATGCGTGTTTAGTTTGCATTTGCATATAGCAAAGCAAGGATGAAAACTCACTCAAGATTTTAGATCTTTGATCTTATTATGCAATATTCTTGCATCAATACCAGTCCCGTGATACGAGTGATACTTCTGAGCATTAGGACACACCCCTACACATCATGCACCCATATTTTAGACACCAAGCATGGCATGGCATATCGCCCTCAGGCGTATATAAAAGGCTGAAAAGTCGACATTTCATAAGCAATAGAGAAACCAATAGAAGACCGATTATTCGGGCATACGAGGGTGCCTAACACCTTCCTCGTACGTAACAGGGATCCTTACCCATATTTCTGGTTTACAAAGACCTTTTCCAATGTTTTTGCATGATTTTCGTGTTTTATATGGTTTTCCTCGTCTTCCATTTGAATAGACTAGGTGGCGACTCCTGCATTTGCATATATTTTATTTTTGCCGTAATTTTGCCGACTTTCGCATATTTTTGCCATTCTCGATGGCATGGTTACAACACCGTGAGGAGGCGTACCCTGTGGTGGCCAGTGCAGGTGGGACACGTGCTCCGTAGCTGGTAGCGTCCTGAGAGACAGGACTGCCTTTCTATGAAGGGGTTGGCTTTGTGAGGGTTCTTTAGGTAGGGAGAATCGCAGGACGACACGGCTCCTGCATAGGGTGGAACATCATGGCAGTGCAGTGCACTTCAGTGGCTGCTTGAGGCCAGAGTTGGCTGCCTGGCGCCAGGTTTCTCGACTCACTGTGTGTGGTTTTGACCATTAAGGGCCTCGTTTGTGGTTTTGGGCTAATAGAGCCCTGTTTGCTGTTTTAGCCGGTGTGGGCCTGTTATGTGGGATTTTAATGAAATGATTTGTGAAATGAATTTAAAAGAAAATTAATTATAATTTTGTTTTCCACCGTTTTCATGGGGTGCGTGTTGGGTGACTTTTGTCACTCACACTTTCCTCGTGTTTTTGAGTTGCAAGTGTAGGTATGCAGTGGGTTTAGCTTAGTGCATATAGTTCGGAGTCTCGTAGCCACACACATAGGTTCTTGGTAGTTGATATTTTCTATGTAGCTTTTAATTTCCTACAATTTAATTTGTTTTAAATTGTTATGGGAAATTTGGAGCATGAAAAATAGGCACACAAAGGCATGGAAAAGCAGGAGCAAGGGGAAGAGGCAAACCTTATTCTCACGAAACACCCACATTAAATGGTCGAGTATGTCAATCACCTTCTCTATAGCAATAGTAGAAGAGAAGAAGGATAGGAGCTTCATGATCAATGCAAAAGAAGAGAAGGAAACCTCGAAACAGGGGAAATATGGACTGACAGGACGTACATAGCCTATATTTGCAGTACCTTAAAGAAGCAACCTGAGTCTAAGTCTAAATATGAAAGATCCAGCTCATCACCACCGGAATATGTGATAGATCATGACGCCAAACAAATTGGTGACTTCAAATGATGCCACAATAAGTGGCGACGAGAATAACAGAGAGGCGACCAAAAGGCACAAGTACATTAAACAAGCTGTGAGACCACATCTGGTCCCACCGCGTACTTCAAGCTAAGCCATGAGGCCACATCAGGTCCCACCGTGTACTTCAAGCTCTATCGTGAAGCCACATTAAGTCCCACCACGTACTTCACCATGCCCCACCGAAGAATGGACTCCTGCCATTGGGGTCCCAACCGTGTACATAGACTCATTACTCTGACCAAGAGGCAAACCCTGGTTTGGCAAAGGAAGGATTCACTCCTTCACCTGATTCTTTAATCATAGAACTCCTTTATTAGCTAAGTCGAGTTATGGAACGACAGTCCTTTCCTGAGAGTACTGGTCATACTCGAGGACGAAAAACACTTGACCACAATGAATTACATTCATACATTTTGCATATGTCTATATGGTTAGGGACCACTCATACCCCACTAGCCTAACCTGTCATATGGACTATCCATTGCATGTTGAATGTTGACCTTACATTTTGCATTGTTGTTCGTTTGAATCATGTGTCTATGCATTTAGGAACCATACATTGGAAGTGGAGTGTTGGTGAAGCAATGTTCTTCAAGAGTGTTAGAAACCTTAGAACGTGTGATCCTCCTAAAACCCAATCAAATCAAACTTATCTTCTTTTATTCCAATCAGAGCAAGCCCTCAAACAAGAAGCCACAACAATTATCCCTACATTTACCTTAGTTCTACCCTGTTGAAGTGTCAGTTGATAAGGTCTAGACTCCGACTACAACAAATAACTTCGGTTTGACCCCTCCATGTCTGAGCCTTCAATATGATGACATCTTTAGTTTCATTTTCCTTTTCGACCAACGATCCAGTAATTTCCCCACGATCACTGTAGCTCTGCCCCGTTGAAGTGTTACTCTACATGGTTGACATGGTCTCGATATCAACTGCAACACATAGCTCTAAACCGGCATGATCCCTCCATGCCTGAGCCTTCAATATGACAACGCCCTAAGTTTAACAAACCACTTGACTGTGTGACTATGTCCCAAAAACGAGTTTGTTTGTCTTCTCATCTTTTGGCTGTGTGACCATGTCCTGAAACCAATAGGTGTAGACTTTTTAAAACCCTATGGCAAATTGCTTGATAGCGAGCTCGCTATTATAAGAAAAGCTCAACGAGGATATCATTCTTACCTTAGAGTTAATCTTGTTCCAAGATTAATTCTAAGAAGGGGCATCTGTAGATATTCCATTTTCACATTTCCTAGAGTTCATCTAGGATAGGAACCTTTGAGGCACCTTAGATCACTTGGCTAAGGAATTATAACATTTTTTCAGGTTTTCTATAATTTCTTTAAAAATATTTATGATTTTACTTGATTCAAGGTCATTAGCTATGGCAGAGCTAACTCGCTCGAGCTAGTCGCAGGATCGAGCCCTTTGAGTATTTTAATCTTAAAGAAGATGTTTTTTTTATGATTTCATGGGATTTCTGAACTATTTCCAGACTTTTAATACAACTCTATGGAATAAGATAAAAGATAGGGGATAAAACATAAAAGAACAGTATGTTGCCCCTCTAGTAGGTGACATGAATCGTCGTTGCTACCATAGGCGACGAGATATTCAGGTTCCTCTACGTCAGGTGACAACATTCTCATACATCTCTCTCCTATAATTTGTCATCCCGAGCCTTAATATGACATATGGAATATTTATAAGCATTACCATGATTTTTCCCAAAATAGTTATAGTTTCTATAATTTCCTAACTTTTAAATAATATGTGCTTATCATATAAATCATTATAAATGCCAATTAATTTAAGAAAATTAATGAAACTTGGATGACTTGATAATTAAGATTACTTATCTTTATTTTTACCAAAAATGAGATTTTATGATAAGTTATCACATTTTAATGTTATAGCTTATATTTAATTGTAGATAATGCCAAGAAAATAAAGATAAAATCCAAAAATCAAGATAATTACAACTCTAAACTAAATTAGATTTATCCTTTATTTTAACTAATGATTTCTCGTAATTATTAAAGATTCAATCTTCAAATCTAATTTACTTAACATTTTAAGTGGATTTTGAATTTGGAAATTAATCTTAAATATCTTTCAATTACGAGTATAATTTTTCAAAATTGATTCAATTAATATTTGATAATAGATTCGTAATAAATATTTTCTGATCTTGATTTTCAAAATTATGCCTTTTTAGTTATTCGACACCACATGGATAGGCGACTAGCTGATGTGGTAGATTTTGTACTAGTTGGCTATTGATTCACCACGTGTGTTGAATCTAGGATCTTCTGCCTCGTTGCTTGTATGGACGGCAGCGTAATGTTCCTATCGCCTATTGAATAGGCGACAAAGTCTAAAAAGAGATTTTTTGCCTTTTAAACGATTTCAATCCTAGCCATTAATCTCCCACTCATCAATGATGAGATCTGGAGCCCTGAAACTCTATAAATTGACCCCTAGCTCAAAAGTTGAGAGGACTTTTGGAAAAGAGGGGACTTTTGGAAGAGGGGA
The DNA here is from genome assembly GCA_024699735.1 of Posidonia australis. Lineage (NCBI taxonomy): Eukaryota > Viridiplantae > Streptophyta > Magnoliopsida > Alismatales > Posidoniaceae > Posidonia > Posidonia australis. The sequence goes on from JAMKQA010030294.1 coordinate 4,799, forward strand.
CCTTTTGGGAAGAGAGCAGTTCAAAAAACCCTAGAGAGAGATGCTATGAGAGAAAACCCTGAGAGTGTTCAGAATCTTAGCCCCCACTCTATTAAATCCCCATGGGGAGACCTTGATCCATAAGAGATCTGATCTTATGAAGCCATCGCGTTATCTCTGGAGTTCCATCCAACCGATATCTGCCTCCTTCATCCACTCCAAAGTGCACGAGGGTGAAAAGGGAGTACTTTTCTTTTATGTATTTTTATTTGATCCTTTGCATGACATAATATAGTCCATGGCATATGCAAAAGGGGACAACCTCCTGGTTAGTATTTAATTGCATGTTTACATTTTTTTTATTTGTTATCTTTCTGTTATTGTTTACTACGCCAAGGCTAATCCATATTTTCTTTTCTTTGTTTTACTCATTTTGAAGGAAAAGATACTACGTAGCACGATGAAGCCACTAGGCAGAATCCTGCCGCTGATCCAGTGAGTCGAGGATTCACATCATCTCTCCCGTAGGCATCTTGTCAGTCAACCTCATCAGCAAAAGATAAGTGGCGATCACAAAGGTCATCGAGGCACGTTGAGCGACAACGATCTTCATCAACCCCCAACAAAACATCCACAGGTTTGGTTAATCAAAACTAGAACCAAGAACTAAACCACTAAGAATGGTTCTAAAATTTGAGAACCGAACCGAGTCATTCAACAAATCAAAACCAAACTAAACCATCAAAAATGGTTTGGTTCGCTTCGATTAACCGATTCTAACTGAACTGTGTGCACCCCTACTGGCTTCCTATTGTGCAGCTTCCATGACTTAATATCGATAGATAATTGATTACTTTGTTTCTTTTCTGAATATTGTTGCTTGTTTGCTATTGTATGATTGATCATAGTCTGTTGTCCCTTGGTTGTGTTATTGTTGTCGTCTATCGTTTATTAAGTGTTCCAGTGTTAGTGTGGAGGATGTCTGTAGCTCTGTCCTCTTATTGTTGCATCTGAGTGGAGCAAGAGACTTCCTAGATGTATGTTGGTGTCTTTATTTGATATTGTCTGTTTTGTGTCGATGCAGAGGATGCCTAGAGTTCCATCCACCTGTTGTTGCTTCTAGGTGATTTAGTGGGTCCCTAGATAACTATTGATATTTGGTCTTTGTTCCTGGGCAACTCGTTAAGTCCCCAGATGGTTATTGTTTTTTGGTTTGCTATCTCTGGGTGACCTAATGGGCCCCAGATAGCTATTGTTGTATGGTTGTTTGTTTCTAGGATACATAGTGGATTCCCAGATGTCGTTGCTTGGTTGCTGGTTCAGGATGACTTGAACAGTCCCTAAATCATTGTTGTTTGTTTAGTTGTTACTCCGGGTGATATAATGGGTCCCCAAATGTTTGTTACTTGTTGGTTGCTTGCTTGATTGCCCTTGGGACACTTCGATAAGTTCCCAGAGGGTGTCATTTGTTGTGTGTTGTTTGGGACACCCTGTTGGGATGTCCAGGTGGGTTTTGCTTGGTCGTGGTTTGACTGACTAAGTGCCAATCGAATGGTGGAGATTCAGTCTCCGGTTTGTTTCTTTTGGAGTATCCTTACGAGGATGCTCGGTTTAGTTATAGTTAGGGTATCCTGTTAGATGCCTAGTTTATTTCTTGTTTGTTTTCTATTTGTGGGTTGATCAAATGACGTTGTGCTATTCGTGTAATGCCTCGGTGCGTCACAAATCAGCATCAGTACTACCCATTTAACTAATTAACAGAATTAAACTAAAATAAAGTAAATAAACAACTTAAACAGCTAAGTAACTACCCAGAACATCGTGTGTAGCTAGTGGCTCCACTAAATGCACAAATACTAGACTGCACCAATATCTGCACCTAAAAACCAAAACATAAAGCGCGTGAGTGACCTAATGTCACCCAGCACATGCCTACCAAAAACAAACAAAACACATGTAAAGGCATGTTATTCTTCTTCTTCCTCCTCTCCCCCACCCACACCCGTGCCACCAACGACACCAGCTCGTGCCTCCCCGTCCTCTCCGATGAGATGGATGGCCAACGTCTTACGGGAGGAGGAGGAGATCAAGAGAAGAGGAGATTGAGTGGAGGAGGAGGCTATGAAGAGGGAGACGAGTTGGGAAGAAGAGAAGGAGGAAGAAGGAGCGTCCGCTAGAGGCCGAGGCTTCGCCGATGGAGGAGGCTTCTCTGGGACGAGAGGAGGCTCACCGGGGAGTGAGGAAGATCGCCGGAGTGCCACTCGAGGTACGCGGCCCTTCTCCTTCGCTCATTTACATGCTTCTAGTAGATCATGTTAAATGTGTTGAAATTGAGAAAAATGCATGTAAAATCGTAGAAAAATAGTGGAATTGATGAGAATGAGTTGGAATGCATGAAAACATAGATATCATTGAAATTTGTAGGAATATGCAAGATTTTGGGATGAGGGTTACAGTAGTCATTTTTAAGCTTCATCCCTTTGTGATTTCCGTGTGGAATGTATGGTTGATGGTTTGATGAATGGCTTGAGGGGTTTTGAAGTAGACTCAAGGGTCTACACCCCATGTTTTATTTTTGTTTTATGATACTTGTTTGAGGAGTCCGCCGAAGGTTCCCACTTTCAGCGAATGGATGGTCTATTGGTAGGGGTCGTGTACAGAACACGGGAGATTCGGCATGCCGAACTATGCCGAACCCTATCAGTTAGTGCAGGAGCATTGGTTTCGATAGACCGAATACCTTTGGTTGACCGAAACAGGGGGTTTTGATATACTGAAGGAATTTGGTATACCGAATCAATGATTTTCAGTATACCGAATTTTAGTTCGGTCTACCATTTTCATCCCCTGGCCCATGTAAATAAATGGGCATAAATAATGAAAATAAAAGGTTTTAAATGGACATTTAGCACGTGTTAATGATGTTTTCCCCACGAAATGACATGGAGGAATGTAGAACCCAAATAAGTGTATTTGGGGATGGTTTTGGGTTTGAAGCCTTAAAAATGAATAAAGTGGTTGATGGTGTGTGTGGTTTTGGCCATGAGACCCAATTTATGATTTTTCAAAACATGGTTTTAAAATTATTTGAGTTGGAACCCCAGTAGAGGGCCAAGTATTGCATGGAAATAGATTCCTACAATGAAAAAGAATGAAATGGAAATGGTTATGAAAAGAAAAGCTTAAAGTGTTTTAAAAATGAAACACTAATAATGTGTTAAGGAACCACAGGGGTTGGTGTCGACAACGTGGTAGGAGTATGAGGCTCCAATGAAACCAGTTGCTAGACACGACTGTGGTTGCTGAGCTTGAGACGGTATAGGCTGAACCTGGGTCATTGAACCTAGTTGTTCGAGTCACCGACAGTGTAGGCTGAGCTTGGGTCGTTGTACCTAGTTGTTCGGGTCACCGATGGATCGTCAAACAAAAACATATCCCCATGCATATCTGAAAGAAATTGAGGCCGTTTGGCCGGGGCGGTGGCATCCCGCACAGGGAATTTTACTGTGGCAGTACAGGGAGGTAGGGGAAATGATGTCCTTGCCTACTGCTTGTGTGTCTGGTTACCCCTAATCAAGGTAACATCAGTAAAGAAAAGTGGAAATGAATAAGAAAAGAATGTGATTTTAAGAAATGAAAAGAAATGTGGTTTGTCTCAGATTGGACTTATGAATGGTCTTGAAATCCTAGAATAAAAATAAGAATTGTGTTTTAACCAGTTACCAAGCAGTATTTATGATTTTAGTTTTTAGCCAAGAGACATTGTGTTTTAGGCTGGTTCTAGTCAGAAATATGAGTTTTGAAAGTGATTTTGGTTTTGGGAAGAAATCCCAAGTATTGAAAAAGGGCAAGTTTTTTAAAATGAATTTCTAAATATTTTAAAAAGAAAAGAAAGATGAGTTTTGAAAAGAGGTTGGATTTGGGATTAAATTCCCAAGTGATTTCAAACAAAGAGAAAAAGGGAATGATGTTTTAAAAGGAAAGTGGATTTTCAAAAGAACACCAAACTTTGAAAATTAAAAAGCTGAGTTTTATAGTTTTCCAGAGATTTTGTGGTTTGTGTGTTTGGGATACGTACTGGGTGACTTAGATGTTACTCACGCGTGCTTGTTTGGTTTTCAGGTGCACATTGTGGGCAATCAAGTTCCGATGCTGAAGTCGAAGCCTCTAGCCGCACATTGTTTCTTGGAGGTGAGCCTTAGTTACAGTTATTTAATTTTACTGTAATTAGTGTAATTTTGCTTATGATACTATTATTTAAGTAATGTGCCCAGGTTCGAGGCGTTACAAACACACAACACAGTTTATCCAAACCTTGGCTGGAACTAGCTAAAACCACACGTCAGGACTAGCACTTGGCGAAAACCTCAAGAGAAACTCACACACCAATTCTAGCTTAAAACCAAGCTCGTACACAATCTGACTAAAACCCATCACGACACCTTGGCCACAAGTGATCGATCCAGACACAAGCAGTTGGCAAGGCACTAGCCCCAACCCTACTGCACTGCCGTGGTGAACCACCTCGTGTAGGACTCCACCTGCCTCGGCCACAAGACCTCACAGTACCATGACCACACAGGTCACAAACACACACACGAGGTGCGTCCTCACGACGCCCCTGTGTGCCTAGACACCTCGAGACTCACAACCCAAGGCCCAGTCAATACTAGGTAAAGAGGGTGGACCGGTCTCTTTCACTTAGGCCCTATGGTACCTCAAAGAGCAATGGTCTTTTTCACCCGTGCCTGTCGTCAGCAACAAAGCCGTAAGGAACATACCGATTTCATGGAGCTCTCATACCCCCATCGGCTATGCCCCTACCGCCACGCGGATCTCACCCAAAACCACAAAAAACTTTTGAAAACATGCATTTCCTTTTCAAAACATCCATTGAAAACCTTTTCCTTACAAAAATCATTTCCACGAGTCATAACTTACCAATTAAACCAATTATACAAACTTCCAAAATTGACTGCACCAAGATGAGCCACCCAGGTGCACCACCCAAGTGAGTTACCATGGTGCGCCATCATGGTGCACCCCAAGTAGAGAATCCAGAGCAGCAGCTCAGTGAGCTGCCACTGGAATGTAAGATACTAAGGCTTCTCTAGAGGGGGGGTGAATAGTGAATCTCTGATTTTTGATTAGTTTTAACGTTAATGTGCAAATTTAAGAGGATAAAAATTTATCACATACATATTCAAGCACAAATACTCAGAGAATTTATAGTGGTTCAGCCAACCCCAACTTAGTCCACTCCTCAAGCTCCTCACTTGAGACTTAACCCTTTTATTTAATAACTAGAATTTTACAAACTACAATTTTACCTTGCTTGTAGTCTTGAATCACAATTTCCTTCTCCTTCCCAGAGAATAACTCAAAGCACTTGAAGTCAAGAGTGACCTTTGAACACCTTGTGATCTCACTCTTGCTTGTCTGAATGAAAGTAGAAGCTCTTTGTACTTGAAGCGAAGTATTGATGGAATTTTGACTCAGTCACTTGAAGCACTAGAAGTATGATAGCTCAATGAAAATTCAGTGGTTTGTGAGATGCATATGGACCTTAATTTATAGTGTTAGGCTTTCCTCTAAGTGTGACTAACGACTAGTAAATCTTTTGTTTAGTGACATAAGATTCGGTATGCCGAAATTATTCGGTCGACCGAAATATGTAACGGTCGGGATAAAACGATATTCCGAAATATTTCGGTCTCCCGAAATTGCTATCAGCTTCCTTGGTCCTTTATTTCGGTGTACCGCCTGATGTGTTGTTTTCTCCTGAATCGGTGTAGACACCCCGATTTTGAGGTGACCCATGGATGAGCTTTCCAGTTGTTGCTTTGGATGTATTTGACCCTTGAATCCCATTAGCCAGATCAACCCTTAGTTTGCAATAGGCCTTAAGCCCAATTAGAAATCTAAACAAGTAGGAGAGCACACTTAGCTAGCACACCTCTCTGGCACACCTAGCTAGCACACCTTCTTGGCACACCTAGCTAGCACACCTCCCTAGCACACCTACCTAGCACACTTAGGTGGCGCACCTACCTGGCGCCCAGCCAGTTCTCAGGCTACTGGCTGCTGGCTTTCCACCTCCCATGACTGTTACCTCCAGCAACGAATATGCCATGGAATCTTCCAGGCTTTTCGTCTATGAGGCTCCCTACATTCTCCATGGGTTACCCTTGAGAATTCCCTATAAATAGACACCCATAGGCAACCATTAGAAGGGGTTAGAAACCGTGAGTTCAGCAAATCCTGATTTGAGCAAGCTATATCCTCTTTCCAGCAGCACATTCTCGTTTTCTGGAGCTCTCCCTTGCATCCCAAAGCGTCCTTGGTCCTTCCAAAGCAACAAGGATCTCTCTATCTTTGGTATTTCAAGAAGGAACACCTTGAGAGGTAGGTTCTCTACCGCTTCCTTCTCCTTTTAATCTCAACTATAGTATCATGATAAAATGCTTTGAAACCTCACATAAGATTTGATTTCTGTTATTATATAAGAGTTTTTCTTATGATAGAATGTTGGTTTCGTGTACAAGACACCTTGCATGCGTAATCCATATGTAATAATCAACATCATGTAGTTTTTAAGGGTAGTTTTATTATTCTTCTCCATTTCTTTGCACTAAGATCCATGATCCATGTATATATGCTAAAATATGCAACAGAGATGATCTTGATGTATTCACCA
>JAMKQA010030296.1:0-48834 GCA_024699735.1 Posidonia australis
GTATGTTATATTGATTGCTTGAGTAGTTAAGCTTAGTTATACATGTTAAATAATCTCCTTGTATGCTATTTTTCATTAATCTGTAAAAACCGATCTAAGTAAATTAAAAAGTGTTAATTCTCTATTCACCCCCCTCTAGAGGAGCTATCCAATCCTACAATTTGCACTTTGTAAAGAATAACTATGAAAGAGTTACAATCAAGTGTAAAGAGCTACAATATGACTACAAAGTTTTTGCTTCTTGGATGTCCACTGAACATAGTTTTCAGATTAAAATCATGCAACCTAACCATAAATGCAGTAGGCATGTGAGAAATAGATAGGTTACTTCAACATGGTCGGTCAATCAGTATCTTGATAGAATCAGAGATGATCCAAAGTAGAAGTCTAAATTCCTGGAGAAATGTGTGTTAAGAGATCTATATTTGAATAATTTATGGGTTTTACTTCTCCATTACTTAGATAATTTATTTTGCTAGTTAGAGCTTGGATTTTAGTTGTTTTGAATTTTGCTGAGTAATATTATATAGAATGATCTAAATTGGTTGCATCCCTTTGAGTTCAAAGGATTTAAAGGGTTTTAGAAACATAAACTTTCATAGTAAATTTGGATCGATTGTTTATTTAGATGACATGGATTAGATTATTTGGTCATCTCATATTTGTTGTTCTTTTTGGAGGATTTGGTTCAATTTTTTATACTATACTGAGTGGTATAGACCACAAATATTGTTTAAAGTGTTTATATGTAAATTTTAGAGAGAAGTTTCAAGGAAAAGGTCTACAAGAATGCACTTTAGGTTGTTACTAGAACCTACAATGAGGTTGCTTTTAAAGTGAAGATGCAAGCATTAAAGAGAATCAATCCTAAATGAGAGGAGGCCTTCAAGTATATGAAGAACATTCTATATGGTTGTTGGACTAGGCATACTTTCAACACAAAATCAAAGTGTGATTCAATTGAGAACAATAATTCCAAGAGTTAGAATAATGTCATCTTAGAGTGAAGAGAAAAACCAATAATTGGCTTATTTGAGTATTTAGGAGGATTCTAATGAAGAGAAATCAAGAAATAAGGGAAATGAACACATAACAACTATTATGTCTTAAGATACATGATGAATTGGAGAAAACAAAATTAACATCAAAAGATGTGTAATGTTCATTTTGCTGAAAGCTTAAGTTTGAGAGTGATTGTGAGCAATAATCTTTTATGTTTGACTTGGAAAGTAAAACATGTGGATGTCGCAAGTAGGATTTTACAAGGGTTCTTTGTCTACATGTAAGTAATATTATTAATTTTGTATTAATTTTTGACATTTATTTATTTCGAGACAAATTATTTGCTAATAATTTTACTTGTTATGTGTTGTTTCTACAATCTTTTATATCAAGCATAATGTTGACTACTATGTCAGCCATTACTACCACACTAGCACCAACAGGAAGATTTATGAGCTCCTAGTTTATCTTATTCCTAACATGTTATAGTGGCCTTCCACGGATTCTGAGTATATCCTCTCACCTAACATTAAGATTCAGTCTGACTAGCCCAAGAAAAAGAGGAAGAAATTTAAAGATGAAAAATAGGTTTCTAATGAGCTTAAGAAACTGAACATAGTGATAATATGTAAGTAATGTAACCAAACTAAACATAATGGTAGGATATGTAAACATCTTGATGGCATGCCAGTTCAACCAAGGTAGAAGGTAAACGTTGTTTAAAATTCTTAATTTTTGGCTTGTAATTTTTTGCATGATTTACTAACTATTATTTTAATGTCTTAGTTATGGAAGAGAATTTTTTGCAATTTGTTTGAATATCTTAGTATAAGTTTAACTATTACCAATCATAAAATTAACAAAGAATCTATTGGACCTCTTACTAGAAGTTTAAAAAAAAAAACAAGTGTCAACTACCCAATCAAGAGCCATGGGAAGTATACTTGTGGAAGGACAAAGAGTAGTTGGTTTTTAAGATAGAATCTAAGTTTTATATTTCTCAGAGATAATGAAGAAATAGCAAAATTGCCTCCAACGAGAGCAAAGCCTACATAAGCTATAGTTCAAAACATTTCAACTCAAGAATCTAATAATGGTAGTTGGTTTCTATATCGTTAGGTTTATTTTGTGTCTAAATAGAAACTTGTTGGTGAACTTTCTTTAGAACAAACTATTATCATTGGGTTGTTGATGTTGATGTTTATATTGTTGTTGTTATAAAATTATTCACATGATAGAAGTCATTGTTATAGTTGTTGTTGATATTGTTTTTGTTAATGTTCTTGCTGAATAAGTGCTACAGGTCTTCATGTACTATAGGTTATTATTGATGTTGACATTGATGTTGTTATAAACATATATATTCATGTACTATAGGTTGATGTTATTATTATTTTTTGATAACGGTGGTTGATGTTATTATTATTGTTGTTAATATGGTTGTAAGCAATTGAGGAATACAAGCCATTTAATTTTTAGTATTCCATTTCATTTCTAGTTCAAATCACGAATGTAAGCAATTGCATTTGAGGATCTTACACTAGCGTCCCATCCTAGAATCTCGTGCTTGTGTCACATACTAGTGTCTTACGCTTGACACTCAAGCAAATGTTACGTGAACGAATATAATGTTGATTGATTTGATTTCAAACAATTAGTAGGAGAATCATAAATACTTCAACACAGGAATAATAAATACATGTTGATCTCAAACAATAAATATATGTTGATCTCGAAGTTGAAATGTTGGCAAGAGAATGAAGGTAAACACATAAATACTTTTATATGATGATCCAGATTTAATTCTATTTTATTCAATTGAAAAGTAGATACAATTGATATATTACAAGATCAAATATCACTTAAACTAAAATTCATTTAAATTTCATGTAAAACAAAGTAAAAAATGGAACATGAAAGATAATAGAAGGCTTCATATATTGGATTTAGGGAAAAACTTGATTATTTCTCTATGCCTCAAGCTTAGCTACTTACTAACGGAGCATCCAAATCAACTCCGCTTCACGTTCAATTAATGGAGTATTTATTCACTCAAAAATCTTGTACCACCTTCTTTGAATCTTGAATACTCATCGACCATCCATTGGGATTGTCTCTCATTCAAGTTATCACTATGAGAGAGAGCAAACCACAGTGACGAAGTGCTTCTTCTTCAATGGACTTTGATTGCTTTAATTTCTGTCACAAAAGTGAAGAGGAGGACGACGAGGTGTGCATGATGGTGGGTAGTGGCTCTTTTCTAGGGTTTTGAAACGAAGAAAAGGGGAGAAGGAAAATGAAGAAGGAGAGGCATTTAGGTTATATTTCTATGTTGGGGGTACTTTTGTCTATTTTTTTGTAAAGCAAACTTTTTTTAATAAAAGTATTAAATTGACCAATGGTAATAGCTGAGAGTATCAAAGTGAATGGTTTTATAAATGAGGATATTGAAGTAAAAATATAGGTATAATTGAGAATACCATTAAGAAAATTACTCAACATATAAATCCACTTATATAGTTACATATAAGCAAATTGCACGAGGGAGTTCATGTGAAATTTCTACACATGCAATTCTAATGTAAAATGTGTACCACCACACAATTGTCTATGTACAATTTTATACTTAGTCACTAACACATGATAAATTGGCAACTACTAGAATTATGGATGATTTTAAACGAGTCTAATTGACATGTTCAAGAAATTGGTGAACTTGCTCAAGGACATGTTGGTTCTATATGACATGTACATATACTATGCACATATATTATCATGGAAGAGGTGCATGGAAAACTAAATACAATCGGCTTCTAATGCTGTAAATCTAGTAAATGTCTTGCATTTTTACTATTGATATTAAGATAATCAAGAATAATAGGATAAACAACATTCAAATGTATCAAACTCAATCTATAAATTTAAAAAGAATAAGTGACTTTCATCAACAATATTCTCCTAAATAATGGGATAAACAAATTGTAATGTCGCTTATCTTAATAAATATATCTTTAAAATAATTATATAAAAGTAATTGATGAAAAGGCACAAACTACTTAATTATCATGCATTTTTCATTACTAAATATTGATATGCACTTCCATTATTTTTAGGCTTATTTTCCTTTTAGTTTACACATGCAAATATATTTCTTTTGAATAACAAATTTACAAATCATTAAATAAATAATGATGGCATTTTCGTAGAATAAATCTCCTTTTTATGCATGTTTTCTTCAAGCTTTCACTGTCTAGCCATATACATTGGTATAATCCACTTGACATTCAATATTTTTGTTGTTAGGAAAAAATATTATTATTTCTAGAAAAAAACAACCTACGTCAAATATATATAAAATCTCCATCAATTGTTGTAGTCATATTTTAAATTTCTTTCTTTATTGGAAACTCTAATAAATACAATAAAGATATTTCTATAATTAACCTACAAAATTCAACATACAATGAATCAAACATTAATAAGATGTAGATCCATGAGTTAACAAAGAACAGTAACGAATAAACGTTACACAAGAAACAACTTAATAGTTATCCTTCCTTATCATATCATTTTTATATTTATAGCAAACCTTAAAAATTTAAACATACACCTTTTTAAACTACAAATCAACTCAAGAATCTGTTCATGTCCTTTTATGACAAACCCCAAAAGTGTAGGCGAAAATTGCAAGAACATATATAAATAAAAACACAAACATACAAAAGAAGTCAATTTTTTTTTCCCCTGCCCACAAAAGAAAAAGCGCCCCCTATATTTTGATTGGGATTTGGAGAAAAAACACCTCCACAAGGGCCACAGCCAGAAAATAGATTAGACTGTTTTTTTTTTCCTGTCCTCTCCCCAATTCTCAACCCCTTCCTCTCTCTCGTTTCTCTCTCTCACATCTCTCCGCCTTTCTCCTCCTACCCCTCGATCGCAAAGCAGCAGTGATGGTGGAAACCAGGAGCTCGTCGGCCTCGTCCAAGCGCCAGCAGGCCTCGCCCCCCTCGGACGCGGTCCCTCCCAACCCCAAGCGCGCAAAGGTACGGCCTTTTTCGCTGGGTTCTCTAGGGATTTCTCGTGGTTTTTTTTAAAAATGTTTTCTGGGGGGTTTTTGCAGGTGGTGGAGGAGGTGTCTGGGAAGGAGGTGCTGCAGAACACGAAGGAGGGTTCTCCCCTGGTGCCGGATCAGGCGGGGCAAAAAGGGGATGCGGCGGCTCCGATGGAGGCCGATGCTGGTGCTGTGGCGGCAGCGGTGGTGGAGAAGAGCGGGGATGATGGGATGGACCGGAGTGACGCGGCCTGTGCGCCTCCTCCTCCTTCTCAAGGTTTGTTGGTTGGATGTCTTTTTTTTTTCTTGCGGGGGTGGGGGTGGGGGTGGGGGGCTATAAAAAAGACGTCTTTTTGTGTTTTTTTTTTGTTGAGATGTTTTGTGTTGGTGTGGCGTGCGAGTGCAGAAGAAGTGCAGAAGAAGTTGATGAATATCGTTGTGCCTTTTGGGATGAGGAAGCGAGTTGGGAAGTCCAGCGAAAGGATTCCGTGGGGAAAGCTGATTTCAGAGAATCCAGAGGTTGGTATATTTTTATGCTCCTTTGTTTCTGGCTATGCTGGTGCGATTCTTGCTTGGTTTATGGAAAAGGGTGCTTTTGAGCACTCCCAATGTTTGTACATGCCGACTTTGTTTAAAATCTTATTTTCAGAAATAAGCGAAACAAACATATAGGCTATACACCTATGTTGTTATGGGGAAAACACTAGGCGTAGACAGACGTCCTACAATTTTCTCCAAAATTCTTGGGTCTTGTTTGTGCTCATCTAGAGCATGCATTACACTAGGTTCATAACATCAGAATCTTGTTTGTCCTTCCAAAATGGGAAGTATGTCTGAAGCCTGCTAAAAATATGAAAGTCCACGAAAGTGCATTGAATACTAACATTTTAACTTGTCTTTTAAATAAATTGTAATGAGCAACATTTCACATCTTACATCGCTTAAGTAGCATTTAATATTGCTTTTGGGAGCTTCAGCTTTTGTGGAAATGTTGTCTCCCAGAAGTTTCTCCAAACAGTGTCAAAAAAATTTAGCTTTCCAAAAAACAGTGTTCAACTTTTGAATGCTTTGTTTGTAAGTTGTTGCAGATGCTACCGTAGATTTACTATATTTATATTGAAGATGTCTGCCAACATTGATCGACATTTGGTAGACATCATCGATGTTTGGTCAGCATAGATTTTTATCTTTTTGATATCTAGTAATTCCCGATGTTTGATCTGAAATGGTGTCAATTTTTCAAAAATTTGATGTATGTCACCGAAACTGTTGTATGGCTGATGTCCACCAATGTTTTCAACTTTGATTTCAAGGAATCTTGGGATCACGGGTATTCCTGCAAGACCTTTAATTTCACCCTTATTTTCCTTATTTGCAAGTTAGGAGATGCACTGAAAATTTGTGCGTGAGACTGAAGAGTCTCTTATACAGAATCAGGAAGTTAGTAGTGGAGATCCCCTATCGATTCATTTTCTGAGGATTGTTGCAAGCTCAGCCATATTTTTTTTGAAGGAGAGGATTTGATGATCCTTGTTAAAAGTAATAAGCATCATCTAGAGATCAAAACCAGAAAGTTGAACCAAGGTTCATTGAAAAAAAGAACAAACAAACCAAAAGAAACTATGCAAGCTCAGCCATTACAACTTCAGAAGTGATATGATTTTAGTCGATGGCTTCTAGAGAAAGCCAAAGAACAAGGTTTTATTTGCAAAGTAAAGTGCCGCAACACAGTTGATGACATTGATTACAAATTCCGTATGAGTATAATTTAGGATATGAACTTCTAAGAGTGGGTACTTTGAGAGCTGAGCATTGTGGAAATCAGTAAGATTTTCAGTTTTTGTCAGTGGCATTTTTAGGGAATTTTTCAGTTTGGCAAAAGCCTCACTAAATAAGGAGATATACTTTACCTCTTATGTTCAATCCCTGAGCCAATGTTCTTGTTGGTTAGTGTCTTGTAGGATTGTTGAGGATATCTAACTTAGTGGCAGTTTGGGTGTTTCGAACCTTATGATGTTCTCATTTTTTTGTAAAGGCTAGTATTAAGTGAATTGAGTCTTTTAGTTTTTACTTTGGAATTGTTGGATGTTTTAGCAAAGTTTCAAAATAATTGTTGGATGTTTTAGCATACACTTGTGCAGATTGGGTGGGTGCTGTAGTAATGTAGTATGATTTAGAGCAGTGGATGCTGTAGTATGGTTGAACCGTAATGTTAACTTCCATTTGTTATCTTATGACCCCTTTGTTGGAAGACCGGGCAGCCAAAATCAGAGAAATCTAAGAGAAGTAGATAAAATGTTGGAGAGGTGGAACCATTTAATCACATCTCAAGCTTGCATTTTGTTGTGTGACTTCATATATTAATCTTCGGCTTCTATGTGGTGGTTTCTATTATTTAGGAGAGGAAAATGGGGCCTGGGCTACTAGTCATGACATATACCGAATCAATTAGTAATTTAGAATGTGTGTGCTTTCAAGTAAAGGAGGGAAGGCTCCATTTGAGTTAGGAATAACATCTGGCTATGATGCCCACATGGATTCGGGTATGGCTGTTGGTAGAGGTACAGGTACTAATGCTTCTATTGTTCCAATTCCAAGACATGGATATTGGTACTCCTGTATGAATACTATATATAATACAATGTATGAACATGGGTACAGTGGTATATTACATTTCATAGCGTATGTTTTGAACCTGTCTTTCTTCATAAGCTTTTTATTGTTTACATACATATCAGCAACAGTAATTCAGATCTTCTAAGTAAACTGGACGGCCTATCAAATGGGCATAATAATCCAGATGGCTTAATTATAACTTTAAAGAGAAAACTGAGGTTTTCCTTTTTATCTTTGATTGTGTTGGGATTAGGGAAAATCATGACATATACCCATGTAAGAAAAAACTATAACTCTAATAACATATTGTTAACATTCCCCTTCAAGTTAGAGTATAGATATTAATCATGTCCAGTTTGTTATATAAAGATTCAAAAATCCCAATACTCAATCCTTTGGTGAAGATATACTAACTCTATTGACTGAGTATATGGGATGTGAATGACCCCTTTCATTATTATATTATGTACATATTGATAGTCTATCTCAATATGCTGAGTGTGTTTGTGAAAAGTAGGATTATTTGCAATGAATATTGTTGCCTGATTATCGCAATGCATAGTCATGTGTGTTATCATTGGGAAGCCAAGCTTAGACCATCTCGTAAGCTGTTTGAGTCATGGAATGGTACTTTATTTTTGTATTGGACCTTGATACAATATTTTGCCTGTTGCTTGGTTACAAGATTTTCATCGACATAGATACAATAGTCTGATGTAGATTTTCTATCACCTCTGTCCCTTACATAACGAAAAATAATATGCCTTGACATCTAAGTGGTCATGCTTCTTGTAGACTAGTCTTCGTCCTAGTGTGCCTTTAACGTATGTAAGTACATGTACGTCATCTTACTAATGTACTACTCTAGGTTTATACATGAATTGATTGAGAAGTTCAACTATATTTGAGATATCTGAATGTGTCACTGTCAATTAGATTAGCTTTTCAATCAGTCGTTTATATTTGTTAGCATCCTCATATACACCTGTAGAACTATGTCAAAAGGTTGATGTCATATCAATAGGAGTATTTTTTGGTTTGCTTCTTATGAGACCTGTTTCTCGGAGAAGATTAAGTGCATATTTTATCAGAGACAGTACCATTTTTCCTTTGGCATAAGTAAATTCAATTTCTAGAAAAAACTTAGGTCGTTTCATATTCTTTGTAGTGAAATGTTGCTACAAATATTGTTTTGTTCCTGATGCTTGTAACATCACTTTCTGTAAGAATGATATCATTAACATATACTGTCAACAACACACAATCATTGGTGTTTTTCTTAATGAACATTGAATAGTCTACAATACATATTGTGAAGCCAAAATGCATTACTATGTTGTTGAATTTATCAAACCACGCTTTTGGACTCTATTTGAGGTTGTATATGGCCTTTCTCAGAAGACATACACTGTTCTCGTCTTGAGCAACGTTTCCTGAGGATTGCTCCATGTAAATCTATTCTGCCAAATCATCGTACAGGTAGGCATTCTTCACATCAAGTGGGTGTATGTCCCATGAGTTATTTGATAGCAATAGATAAGATTACTTGTATGGAATTAAGTTGAGTCATTGAACAAATGGTCTTTTCATAGTCAATGTCATATGATTGTGCAAAGTCACGGGCTACCAATCGCGCTTTGTATTGTTTACAAAATCATCAAGCTTGTACTTGACAGTGAATACCCATCGATAATTAACTATGTTGGTTCCTTCAAGTCGAGCAAACAAATCCTATGTATTATGAGTAAGTAATGCTTGCATCTCCTTATCCACGGTTGCTTTTTAACGTGGTAGAAGCATTGCTTCTTGATAGTTCTTTGGTATAGACTTTGAGGATATGGATAAGGCAAATTGATGAAAAGATGGGTGAAGTAAATGATATGTAACAAAAGCAGAAATAGGATGGGTAGTGGAAGATTGGTTACTTTTGCGTAGGGAATGGGTATATCAAGGTTTTGTGGTAGAAGATTTGCAGAGGAGAGTGGTGGCTCAGTTTGAGTTGACAGATGCATGTTTCGTCTATGATGTATACTTATAGTAGACGAAGCATATTTCCCTGCAAAGTTCGCCGTTGATCACCCTTTGTATCTGCAAGCTCAATTGGAAAAGGAATCCACAATCTCAACTGGAAAAGGAATAGGAGTGGTAGTGGTAGTAGGTGAATCCGTAGAGTCAAAGTAGGATTTAGTCTCCCAAAAAGTGACATCTATGGATACAAAGTAATGACGACTTGGAGGATAATAGCATCGATAATCCTTTTGAGTTCTTGAATATCTCACAAATACACACCTAAGGGATCAAGGAGCTAACTTATCGAGTCTTGGACTTAGATTTTGGACATATGTAATATACCCAAAAACCTATGGTGGAAGATAGAATAGTTCCTTATTAGGACACAAACGTCTAAGAGGAATTTCACTACTAAGAGGTGCAGAAGGCATTCAATTAATAAGATGGGTAGCAATGAGCACAACATCATACTTGCAACAAAATGGTGCAGATGATGTTAAATATGTGTCGATGCTTGTGTTCTTTTATCTTATTTTGTTGAGAAGTATGTGGACATGAGAATGGTAGGAATGACGTCAAGTATGTGTCGATGTTTGTGTTTTATCGTTTTATTTTGCCAAGAGATATGTGGACATGAGGTCTGATGAAGAATCCTCAAAGAGGCATAATAATTTTGGGCATTTCTTTGAACGAATTCAAGGGCATTGTTAGTTGGAATTTTTTTTAGAGTATTGGAGAAATGATTTATTATTTCAGTAAAAACTCTTTTGATAATGTCTAACACATGATGTCTTTCTTAAGAAGATACACAGACTTGAGAATAGTCATCCACAAAAAAAACATAATATTGATAATCAAATAGATATTGACAAACTACAAGCAGGTCTAGATGTTGTAATAAACCAAATCAAAGGGACTTTGACTACTAGACAACCTAAAACACCTATAGGTAGCATGATAGTACTTACCTTAACGACACGACTCACAAACAAAAGACTCAACTGTGATTCAAAGAAGAGCTTGTTGAAGATTGTGATGCTATAGGTGACCAAGATGGTAGTGTCATAGCAACAAAGCTTTATAGTAGATGCAATAAACGTCAATCCATTAAGTATATCATCCAAACCAGCATGTGTACATTGTGATCACACTCACAATCCAAACCAATTCTCTTCCTTATCTGTAAATTTTGAAAAGTACAATGACGTGGAAAGAAGATTACAGAATATAGAAGTTGCTATGGAGAGTAATAGCACTAATGGAGAGTAAATTCATTGGAAAATCATACATATAAAGTACTTTATCAAGAGTGATATGAGAAGTGGTATGAATCACAACTCCTTAGAGACAGAACAATGGTGATCATTAGCAATAGGAATAGATTTAATATCATATAAGTGGGAAAGTTGGGTAAAAGAAATATCATTAAAGCTAACAAGTAGTTATATACGAGGAGGATGCATGGACGACAGTAGTAGTGGGATGATTGCCTTGGAGTTAAAGAATCCTGGGAGATAGTCACTGTTTGAGTTGATGAATAAGATATCTTCGTTACATGTGTTGCCCAGGTAGGTCTGTCAAACTTGCTTTCGCAGCGATCTAATGGATGATTGGTACGACCACAATAATCACACCGATGAGTCTCATGTTTGTCCGCTGATGATTTGCCACAACCACGGTCATCATGATCACGTCCTTTGTTGGAGGTAACTAATGTTGACTAATAGGAACTAGAACAGAGTAGCAGTTGAGATCCACATGACTCGAGAGAAGGTGGACGAAAAAGATGGAAGAGTCTCTATGCCAAGAATCGGATAACAAATTTGAGATATCAATGTGGGATTGTGCCTTGCCAAGAAAATAGTCATAACTAACTCTCCTTTGTACTGTCACATCTTTGAGATGTTTGTTACAAAGGATGGATAGATTTATAACTCAGTCAATAAAGACCGAAGAGAATTGTAAAACTTCTGAATAAAAAGTTCCCCCTGATGGTGGGTAAAAAGTTGCTTATATATCTCATATATTTGGGTAATATTTTTCTCATGTTCATAAGTAGTGTGTGGAGTTTGTCAAATCTTCCTCATCGATCGTAGCATCCTCGCACCTCTGTAAATATTCTCATCCATGTCATTCACAAGTTGTGATATTACGACACAATTATTTGCAAGTCAATCCTCATATGTAATGTCCTTTACATCGGGTGGATCATTCGTAAGATGGTAGATGATCCGATGTGCATCTAAGAAAGTCTTAAATGCCTGTTACCAGAGAAGAAAATTCTTGCTGTTGAACTTTATTGATGTCCCAAAGAGATTTTTCAACTGTGTCTTATGAGAAGTAGCCATAATAAGAGGAGTTACAGTCTGATTTTGTCAAAAAAGAGTTACAAAAAAGCACATATAGTACATATATTGCTGTAATCTTGGAAAACAACACAAATCAGCACTAAAAACCTGTTTCTAGGGCGGAGTTATGTTGATTAGGGCACATGAACAACCTTAGAGGCAAAAGCATGGAGTAGGAAGAAGAAATAGCCTATATCATATCATAACAACCAATGGCCTGATGCACAAGCCGTCGGTTGCCACAGGAGATAGGGTCGAAGGAAACCTTAGGAGATGTTGTCAGAGTGAAGCCGACGAGTTGGAGGAGGTTGGGGTGGCGGTGGATGCGTGGAAGGGGATTGTTGGGCCGTAATCGGCAGGTGTGGTGGCCGAATCTGCACGAAAGGGGTGCTGCTGTGGTCGGATTTGCTGTTGGCCAGCGACGGCTCTGGTAGGGAGAGAAGACGGGTGGGTGATGACTACGTTAGGTATTCCTAGGTTTTGGTACCATGTTGGGACTAGGGAAAATAATAAATCACGTTATTGATAATCATTGTTGTTGCATATGTATATCTACATATATATATATATATCTTCATATATATATATATCTCCATATATATATGTATCTCCATATATATATGTATATATAGGTTAATTTTCAGATAGGGTCTGCCCCTACTTAAAATAAGTAAGGTCTTGAATCTTTCAACCGTTGGATTTGAATCTTACGATGGATCTAATAAAAATGTAGTTATAATTACTACTTCCTTATTTAGTGGAATTTTTTTTTAATTATTGTCAATAAAATGATAGTTACTGAGATGAAGATTAATGGTTGAGCTTTTCTTAAGTAAGAAGGGTCCTATCTGATCATTACTCTATATATATATATATGTATATATATGTATGTATGTATGTATAGGATTTACGGATATCCATATAATATATACTCATATAAGAAATTACCATAATTCTAATGACGTGTTGCTAACAGATTGGTTGATAAAAAAAGAAAAAAAAAGAAAAACCCCATTGCCAGCCAGAATAACCCTGGGGTTTTCTTCTTTTGGATATAATGACAGCAGTAGGGCAGCCATGGTGGTGGCATAATCTGACAATGGAAGCAAACTTCAGGAAGACATCTAGTATGTATCACAACATACTTCATAACTGGGTCAATGTCATATAGCATGGGTACAAAGGGGTTGAATAGGTATTGGGGTATCACAGACAGCTGGTAAATTTGAAGTTAATAAAATCTGCATGGAAGGGAATGACTAACCAAAGAAAGCTCTAAGCAATGGATACTACTGGAGATGGGACACTATCAAATTGTTAATTTGATGAAAAGTATTTTATGGTATGCACCTTATGTTTTGTAATTGTTGGACTATTTGGTGTACCAGGAATCACTTCTTTTCTGTGACTTGATGGGGTCCATTGTCAGCACAATTTAAAGAAGCTGGTTACATTGGTTCCCATGCGGAGGGTCCATTCAATTTGAAGGATAGCAGCTGGGGTTGTTTGGGCGTTCTACATCTTTTTTGGTTCCCTTTTTTGATCTCACGAAATATGATTCCTTTTCTTTATTTGCTCTCAGTGTTTAACCATCTGTAACTCTTTCTCAATGAATTTTATTTAATTGATCGATGCTTAATAACACTTACCTGAAAATATTGTAGAAAAAATGGGCTATGGCAGACTAACTATACCAAGGACAGCAATGTGGCTAAAGGGCAATGTTATTGGGTTATGTGGCAAATTGCAATTTTATTTGGTTGTCTCATCGAACTAGAAGCAGTGTTATCATATCCTGCATTTCTACCTGTCAAACTTATCCCTATTCATTATCCTCTGATTTGAACATGATCTACTCTCTCCTTGTCTGCCTGGTTTCGTCTCTTGGCCCCTTAAATGGAATGTCTTCAATACATCGACAGATTTCTGAAAGTTTGTTGTTGCCATTTTTTTTGGTTGTTTATGTACTTTAATGTCCATTTTTATTATGTTTTCTGAAACTACTTAGTTTTCATTGATCTTCTTTTTATTGTTCTATAACTTTGTTATGTGTGCAATTGCAGAATCGACACAGACTTATATGTTCTTCTACTTTCACTGTTGGCCGTGGTTCAAAATGCAATCTTCAGTTGAAAGATTCGTCGGTCAGCACAACACTATGCAAATTGAGGCGCTGTGAGGTAACAAATTGAATTTTCATATCACGATATTTAAGTGCTTCGTTGTCCTTTATTCAACTATAGACATACAGTTTCGAATGTCAGAATGTTATAGATATATGGATCTCATGCTTTATTTTATCACATATGCCAGCAAGGAGGTTTACTCAATGGCTTACTTGAGAAATCCGGAGGTAAAGGAGTTGTACATGTAAATGGTAAAACCATAGAGAAAAGATCTCATGTCGTCCTCAGAGGAGGTGATGAAGTAATTTTCAGCTCATCTGGGAATCATGCATACGTATCCTTTATGTGTTTCTATTTATTTCTCTTTGGTTGGTACTTACGAGAGAATTTAAGTAATTCAGGCTCTTGCATTTCTATTTAAAAAAAGATGTGGCTGTTTGATAAAATTATTAACTAGAAAATTCTTAACATAGTCCTAGATTTTCCAACTTCTTACACATGAGAGACTGAGAATGTCATCTTTCAACTTACCGGAAGCACAAAGTAGCCCAGTCAAGGGAATTCAATTTGAAACAAGATCACGTGATCCTTCTGCTGTTGCTGGAGCATCAATATTGGCATCTCTATCTAATATTAGAAAAGAAGATGTCACGGTGCTTCCTTCCCAATCACCGAATGGTGAGGATGTTCAACAAGGATCTGAAAGGCTTCTGCAGCCTCCTTGTGATGCAGAAGATATTTGTGTGCCTGAAGTTGATGTTAGTCGAAATGCTGGAGATGAAGCTCCTGGGCATGGTGCTCATCTGAGAGAGAAGGCAGTTGTCAACTTATCTTCTGATCTTCCTGGTAAGGACACCTCTCACCTTAGTACTTTTGGTTTGGATGTCCATCATGATGAAGAAATTCGAAAGATTCCATAGTGAATTATGAATTAAGGTATTTTAATTCTTGCAGGTTCATCAACATCTGATCTGGATCTGAGTGGAAAATTGTTCAAAGGGCTTGAAGAACGAAGGGAACTTGAGTCTCCAATGCCTTTGCCTTCTAGTAGATTTCAAGTCTTCAAGGATAAGTTAAAGGAGGGCATTCTCAGAGAAGGCGATATTGACATTTCATTTGACAACTTTCCCTATTATTTAAGGTGCAGACCCTGCTCACTTAAATTTCTCCTACTTGAATGTTGTAATTCAATATAAATGACCAACAGCCTTTAATGCAAATGTTTGTTTAACTTCTATTAGTAATTTGTTTTTTGTGTGAGTACTACATTATTTTCACTGATATATTTACTCTTTCATTTTTCCTTTTTCTAAATATATTGAGTAAACTTAGAAGATTTGGCTATATTCCTCATATTTGGTTGCAGCTGAAAGGTATACTTATGCCTGAATGATGATTAGCTCTTATCTTCTATCAGATTCACATGGGTGGTGATAGATTTTGGACTTTTTTTTAAAATTTTCTTATAAAGGTTCCATATGATATAGATTCACTTGGTTTTTTTGTCGGCACTTTTGACCTCTGCTACCATGGAATCTTCTTATTACTGCTTCTTCATGTTCTTCTGATTCCCCTTTTGTTGTGTTATATTGTTCCTTATTAAATGGGTCAGTCTACAGGAATCACCCTTGATTTATATGACAGAGTGGATATGCCGTCTGTGGCCATGTGGTGCAACTGTCACTTGTGATTTTAAGTGTATCCTTAAGTGATGCATTTCTTGATGAGTTTCAGTAGATATTTTTTGCCCCTTACATACATCATTTCATGCAGTGAGACCACAAAGAACATACTACTGTCTTCTGCATATATTCACCTGAAACGGAAGGAGTTCACGAAATATACCTTAGAAATTGCTTCTGCCAGCCAGAGAGTATTGTTATCTGGTCCAATGGGTAATGTTGTCAGTTTCATGTCTTTATCTCATTTAAAGGTTGAATTTGTTTTTTCTTTATGGTAGTCATTTTGAAGTTTTCCGGTCATCTTCCCTTTAGGATCCGAAATTTATCAAGAAACTTTGGTGAAAGCACTTGCCAAACACTTCAGTGCCAATCTGATTATAATTGATTCTCTTTCTCTACCTGGTGTAAGCTCTCTTAAGCTCTATTATTTGAGTGTACTTTACTGTCATGTTCTTGTCTTGTCATTTTCAATTTCTTTCAGAAGTCTAGCATTTATTCTAGTGTATGAAGTGTGCTTAAAGCAGATTATTTATTTAGTTGAAGCAGGAATCATCTTCTAAGGATGTTGAGCCCCTCAAAGAAGTAACTCGGGCAGATAAAACTGGAATCTCTACAAAGCAACGTGTCACACAGGCGGAAGCTGGCCAACATAAAAGACCGGCTTCAAGTGTTGAAGCTGATATTGCAGGGTTATCGACGTTTAATTCACAATCTCTGCTGAAGCAGGAAACATCAACAGCATCATCAAAGAACTATACATTTAAAGAAGGTATTATCCTGCAGTCTATTTCCCTTTTTTTAATTATATTAAGCACATGCCTTCTGCTTTCTGTATCCTATTTTTTGTAATGTTCCAGTTGCTTATGTATTTTAATAGAGCTTTTGTTACTTGGGTTATGCAGGTGATAGAGTAAAATATGTTGGTTCCTCACAGACTGGGAATTCAGTGCACGTGTCTCAAAGGTATGTACTTTCCTGTTTTCTGTTCCACCTTTTCCTACCCATGCTGTCTTTTTTTTATCCCAATGTACCCATGCTGTCTTTTGCCGTCCATGATCTACATCTTTCAAATTGATAAATTGGATCAGTTATACATAAATTTGGTGGTATTGTGAGGAAGTTATTGATGGAGTTAGGACAAATCAATCAATAATTTTTAGGCAGCATTTGGAAAGCTTCCTTAAAATTTTGCCAAAAATCAAAATCGCTTTTGGAAATCTGGGCTCCCACAACTTTGAAGAGGATAGATTCCTGCTTTTGCTTCTGTGGCTAAACCTAACTACATTTAGTATAAATGACTTGGCTAATGATGATTGCTTGCACGATAAACTAAGCTTGAGTACATCCAAAATGGGATAGGGATGACAACCATCAAGGATTGCATGTGGAAGAACGATGATTAATGCCCGATAACATGTTTTTCAATTGCCAAGGAAAGCTTCTAATTATTGCAAGAAGCAAAGACTGTGGCTATGGCTTTCCATTTCGTTTATATATAGAGGGCACATTATATCTCACATATTCACTTAAGAACGAAAAAGGGTTGTCATTCTGGGTTATAAGATTGGACTTTTAGGTGGGTTTTGTTTTTCCTCTCCTAATTTCAATTTTTCTTTTATGTGTAAATGTGTATATGATTAAAATAGTTTGGCTAGAGGTCAACATTCTAAATGTCATGCATTCTAATATTAAAATGAGCTGGGGAAGCACATTAGTGCCTTTTTTTTAGAAATGTTTCAGTAACTACTTGTTTAAAATATTACCAAGTAAGTAAGTTTTATGAGGATAAGGTTTCTCATTTATTTTGAAAGGTCCAGTGGTGCAAAATATTAAAAAAGAAGTCTAAAGGCAAAAATGAAAAAGCAAACTATGCTCCACATCAAGACTCTGGCAATGACCTGATTTATTAAGGCCTAGTCTTTTTCTGAACTCTACCATCTCAAGCATTACAGAAACTCCACATATTTTCCACATAAGAAAATTCAAATCTTATTGCCATTTTCTTCTCAAACACCAATCAGAGACATTTGAAAAAAGAGCACTGAGATATATGGTTCTGATGTCAAAAAGTCAAGTAGTATTCCTATAGCTGTACACACACTGTGATGGACCTTAGCAAGCAGTTTTAGTTCTTATCCATGTAAGCAGACGTGAAATAGTTTACCTTAAAGGTGCTTTAACCTTTCAGTCATTCTCCAAAAAACAAATGGTCATGCTTTTTCCAAGGAGCCTTCCATAAGCACTCCTAATCATGAAAACCCCATTCAAGGAAGCTGGCTATTGCCACATATCACCTCTTCAACCTTGTCCTCTTATTTTTCTCTGGAACTCAAACGTACATCAAGGCCTCCGACCTTCCAAACCATAACATTGTCAGCCTTATCAAGATGAATTGAGAAGGGAGAGACCGAAAGAGATATGAAGACGAAGAGGATTTGTAAATTCCTTGGCGCTAGTATAGGAACCCTTTCCATCATAGGATAAAGCGATGGAAAGTCCATATGCACAAAGTGTTCTCCCTAGTAAGAAATCAATATCAGTGTTTAGATACAAGACCTTTATAACTTTCATCCTTTCATTAACATCTAATCTCCTTAACGTCACTTAGCTACAAACCTGCATTCAACTCACCATGTTAACTTTGGACCCTGTTGAACTATTATAAAGCCATTGTCTTCTTAAACATGTTTAGCCCCATATAGTTAAAAGAAGGATAAGTAAAAGGTAAAGACACCATAAAGTACTCCAATATAATAAGTCATCCTACTCAGGTAAGAGCACACCTTCTCCACTCTTGGACCCTTTTCTCAATTGTCAATAAAGAGGCTTGATGTTTGAATTGAGGTTTTCTCATGAAGAGAGAAAGGCTTTAAATAATTTATGGACAAGTTTCCTACTTTGCACCTGTTGAAATTAGAGATGAAAAGAGAGATCTACTCATTTGATAGAAGGAGTTACATATTTATAGGATACCCAACTAATTGGATATCTAATTACCCAATAAACCAAAAAGGACATAAAGCTATAACTTTAACATTCTCCCTCAAGTTGGAGCATAGACATCAAAAAGACCCAGTTTGGTACATAAAGACATGAATGATCTACAACTCAAACTCTTGGTGAAGATATCTGCTACCTGCTAAGACGAATGAGTATGTAGTGTAGAAATAACTTCTTTCAACACCATATCTCGCACATAGTGAAAGTCAACTTCGATATGTTTGGTTTGCTTGTGGAAGGTAGGATTGTTGACAATGAAGATGGCTGTTTGATTGTCACAAAACATTGGCATTAAAGCATCAGGAGGTGAGTCAATATCAGAAAGAAGAGATTTAATCCACACCATCTCACATGCAGTCTGTGCCATTGTTTTGTACTTTGCCTATGCACTAGAACGAGACACAATGTTCTGCTTCTTGTTTTTCCACGTAACAAAGTTTCCTCCTACATAGGTACAGTATCCTGAGGTGGATTTCCTTTCTCCACGATCTCCTGCATGGCCTGAGTCTGAGTATGCTATCACATTGACATGGCCATTCCTTTTATAAATTAAACCTTTGCCTGAAGAGCCCTTAACATAAGAAAGGATCTGTAAAGTTCCACTCCAGTGCACCTTCCTTGGCTCATGCATAAATTGATTCAGCAAGCTAACAACATATGAAATGTCAAGTTGAGTAACTGTCGGATAAATAAACTTGCCAATTAGTCTCTGATACTGGCCTAGATCATCCAATAACTCAGAGCTAGTATCCTAAAGTGGAGGTGATTGCTCAATAGGAGTGCTTTCTGGTTTGCACTCCAACTGTTTTGTCTCATGGAGTAGATCAAGAACATACTTCTTTTGAGATAACACCATTTTCCCATTTGCATAAGCAAACTTAATACCAAGAAGGTACTTTGGTTTTTCCAAATCCTTGATGGCAAAATAAGCAGCAAGAAAATCTTTTACTTCCTTGATACCTCTTTGGTCACTACCTTTCACTAAAATGTCATCTACATAAACCACTAGAATTACACACCCCTGTTTAGATCTCCTGTAGAAAATTGAATGATCCACAACACATTTTTGGGATCCTGCTTTCAACACTACTAGGTAGAATTTATTGAACGATACTCTGGGACTCTGTTTGAGACCATAGATCGCTTTTTTAAGTTTGTAAACTTTGTTCTTCTCTTGAGCAACATACTCTGGAGGTTGCTCCATAAGCACAGTCTTTGTGAGATCGTCATATAGAAAAGTATTTTTGACATTAAGTTGACATAACTCCTAGGAATTATTAATGGCCACCGAAAGAATAATTCTGATGGAGTTAAGTCGAGCAATTGGAGAGAATGACTGATCATAGTCAATGCTATAGGTCTGAGTGAATTTCCTAGCAACCAGTCTGGCTTTGTACTGATCAACAGTGCCATTTGCTTTGTATTTGACAGTGTAGACCCAACGTCAGGTGACTATATGAGCTCCCACAGGTCGGGTTACTAATTCCCAAGTGTCGCGGGTTGCCAAGGCAGTTACCTCCTCATCCATTGCTGCCTTCCATTGTGGAAGTAAAAGTGCTTCCTAGTAATTCCTGGGAATAGATTCAGTGCAAAGAGACAAGGCAAACGCACGGAACTGTGGATGTAAAGAATCATAGGTAACAAAATTAGAAATGGGATGAGCAGTGGAGGAACGACTATCTTTTCTCAATACAATGGGCAAGTGCAGGTCACTAGGAGATGAATCTGCATTAGAGGAGGAGGTTGGCTCTGTCGTTGATGGAGTTGATGGCCTCTGTCGACGTCGATATACTTGCAAGGGTGGTGGATCACTTGGAACTGGAGAAACAACAATGGATAAAGGAACAAACTCAACAATTGACTCCTTGTCAACACCAAAGTTACTATAGTAAGCTACGGACTCAGAAAAGGTAACATCGGCAGACACAAGATATCTACCAGAGGGAGGATGAAAACATCGATATCTTTGTTGAGTTCTGGAGTATCCCACAAAAACACACTTAATTGCCCTAAGAGAGAGTTTATCTAGTCCAGGTGAGAGATCCTGAACAAAGGCTACACAACCAAAAATCCTAGGAGATAGTGAAAACAAGTGAGTATCTTTTTGAAGACGACGAAGGAGAATCTCACTTCCAAGAGGAGTAGAAGGCATTCTATTAATAAGATAAATGACAGTAAGAACTGCATCAGACTACAAGTATTTGGACACCTTCATATGGAACATCATGGTACGTGTGACAACAAGAATGTGTCTATGTTTTCTTTCTGCCACCTTATTTTACTGAGAAGTATGAGGACATGTGGTTTGATGTCGAATGCCTAGAGATGTACAATAAGATTCAACCTTGTTCTGTACAAATTCTAAAGCATTATTAGTACGCAAACATTTGATAATAATCCTAAATTGATTTTTTATTTTAGAAACAAAGATTTTGAGTACATCAAAAATATGATTCCTGTCTTTCAACAGATATATCCATGACACTCTCGAAAAATATCAGCAAAAGTAATATAATATCGATGACCTGACACAGACAGGACTCTGGAAGGACCTCAAATGTCACAATGTACTAACTTAAATAAGGTAGAACTGGATGTAAGACGCAACTGGTGAAAGAAAGCACGATGATGCTTTCCTAACTGACACGACTCACACTCAAACTGAGAGATGGTAACCCAAGGTAGGGCTCGTTGAAGTTTCCTGTGAGAAAGATGACCTAGCCGATAGTGCTATAGTGAAAATGGCTCAGAGGTAGACGCAATAGAGGCTAATCTTTGAGGTATCTCGTCACTGATCAGTAGGTACACGTCATCTCCATACTCACGGCCCAAACCAATCCTCCTCTCCGTCCGAAAATTTTGAAAAATGCAGTGGAAAGGAAAAAGGTTACAGAACAGCGTAATTGTTTGGTTATGGTACTGATAGAAAGCAAATTCACAGGGAAGTTAGGTACATATAAGACTCTATCAAGGGAGATATGGGAAGAGGCCTGCACAACTCCTTCGTCAGACATTGAGCAAGACCTACCATCAGTAATTGCTACAGACTTATATCAGATACTTGAGAAAGACAGGTGAAAAGATCTTTTGTACCTGACATGTGGGAGGATGCACCAGAATCAATTATCCAGGAGGAGTTTCTGGAAACCAGGAGAGCACTAGTACCTGTGGAAGTGGAATAGGAGGCAATAGTAGTGAAATCAGTGGCCTGTAGCTGTAAGAGTCGGTCATAATGAGCCTGTGAAATAGTGATTGTCTGCTCCTCGTTAGTGGATTGAGTTGGTGTAAACTCTGTAGTAACATGTGCAGATGAGGAAGAAGAAGGCTGTCCATGCAAATCTTAGCATCTCTTAATGCGATGTCTTGTCCTACCACAATTGGTACATCGAGACCGTCCTCCAGCCTCAGAACAACCACGACCACGGAAATTACCACGTCCTCTCCCCCTGGTGGCCGCCATAGCAGACTGCTCGAAGACTGAAGATGGAGTAGCTATAGATATGCATAAAACTCTAGCAAAAGTAGACTGTAGGTCTGGGGTACTGTCTGTCCTTAGAATCTGACCTCTGATCTGAGGTCGGGAGATAAACTGAAAAGGTAAATGACCACTGCAAGCTCCTCTTGGTACTGTCTCATCTGTGTAATATCTGTCGTCAGGGGCTAATGAATCTCAAGTTCATCTAATAAAGATCGCAGAAGGGCAAAGTGATCTGGAACAGAACGATCCTTTTGACGAAGTGAACAACTACTCATACGACTTGAAAATTCGAGAGATATTTTTCTCATGACTATAGGTGAGGCAGAGAGTGTTCCAAATCTTCTTAGCCGGCTTTAACATCATAACTCCTCGAGCTAAAGACGGGTCCATAATATTGACCATCCAAGAGACGATGGTGGCATCATCAGCAAACTAATCTTCATATAAGGAATCTTTACTGTCTGGAGGAGATTTGGTGAGGTGACCTAGTTTGCGATGTGCAATAATGAAGGTTTTGAAACTTTGTACCTATAATAAATAATTCTTGCCGTTTAATTTCTCAGATGTACCACTAAGGTTCTTTACGAGATTCTCACGTGTGGCCATGATGAAGAAAAAACAATATATATAAGGTCTGAAATTTCAGGAAATAGAAGAGAAAGATCTATTTTGATGATCACCGGTGAGAAAACTGCACCACAACTGCCTTTTGGGGAGACAACCACGCAATCTGGAGGCTCAACCACTGGTGCATATCACGTATCCACCCACAAACAACGACAAACAACTATGGAAAAGCTTACCACATGGCCTGGAGAAGAAACGGGAGAGAACGGGCTGAATAGCCCACTCTGGCGAGGTTGGGGCCGTCGGAACCTCGCCGGCAGTGACCGGACTGGCCGCCGGTGGCTACTGTAGCGGCAGAACGGCTTGGAGTTGGAAGAGGAGGCAGTGGGAGGGCTGCAGGAGGCCTAGACTGGCCGGCAGTGGCTGAAAAACAGGGATTCTTGCGAGATCCGGCGGCGGCGGCGGCGGTTTCTGGTGGTGGCAGCTCCGGTTTTCGGCGAGGTGGCTGGGGGTGCAGGTGAAGGCTAGCGTTTAGGCAAGTGCTTTGGTACCATGTTGAAATTAAAGATGAAAAGAGAGATCTACTCATTTGATAGGAGTTATATATTTATAGGATATCCAACTAAATGGATATCCAATTACCCAATAAAGCAAAAAGGACATGAAACTATAACTCTAACAGCACCACAAAACAATTGCAACCTCAACTTTTATTGATTCGTGCAGGTTGACCCTAATAGTTTTACTCTTTTTGAGAAATTAAATTTTAAACAGGAAATGAGTTCACGATTTCAAAATAAAAACTATTATTGTTGAATCTTTATATTTTTATTGGAAAAAAGAAGCCTCACTTGAATATATTCAAGATGCAAGATAGATGGCAACGTTAAGGAGAAATGGAGATTGTGGATCCCCTTGTTTTGGGCCTTCATAAAAAATGAAGGAGTTCTAAAGATCTTTACTCGACTAAAACTAAAACTTTGTTTTCCCTACCACATTCTTCATCAACTAGATCCAACAAGAATGAAAGTGGTAATAGTGTGGGCACTTCTACTAAAAATTTGGGACAACATTGACTAATGCCTTTGCAAAATGAAGTTTGCACGATAAAACTTATTGATACCAAGGTTATCATGGCATCACAGCACCGTGGCGGTAGCTAGTTGCAAAAAACATTCCTACTGAACTCGTGATCTGAGGAAAGTCATTTGCTTATTTGAAAGTAATATACCAACCACCCAGTAAATCGATAAGTGTGCACCTTTATGGTAACCTTCCTCCTACCATTTGTCAAGCTAATTGGCATAGAATGACCTTCCTCTTTTAACTACTAGTATTTTCAGGTTCAGAATGCTACTGGAATTTCTTACCATATCTGACTGAAAAGCACCCCACCTTATAGATTTCTCTCCTTCCATCAACTTCATTCAAGTCAAATTTATCTCATAATTTTTTGGCTTCTCCTGCGATCATCATTGTGCATAGTCTGTCATGCTATACTTTGCCAAGACGTTGTAGAAATTAACATAAAGTGCACTCTTCAAATGCCAATTTTCATACAAAGAACCACCAATGTTGACATGAATGTTCATACCAGTATACCTTTCCTTATTCATGCATATGGGAAAAAGATAGATGGTGATATTTTCCATGGCAATCAATCACACTTTTCGCTCCTTCAAGATTATTGACATTGTTCAATTTTTTTAGACAAACATTCCATGTTGCTTAGGTGAGTAACTCATCCTACATAAGCCCCAAAATCTGGCCTTCTGCTCATGAATATGTGAATCTGTGATATCAACATATAGATATGGTCCATGCTAGAGTTAGACATTTGACTCCTGAAGGTTGTCTACCACTAAGTATGTTGAGGATAAATTAGGTACTGATGGCATCTTTAAAACTTTGTCAATGATTGCAATAAAACCATACTCTTATGACCACAAAAATCTCCAAATAAAAAAAAGGAACAAATGAATTATCCACAAAGATGCAAGGATGACTATGACTTGACTAAAGATGAGGCTGATCCCTTAAAATTGTGTATGAGGGGAAAAATACCAATGATGTTGCTAAGATCGGTGAAACTTGGATTTTCACAAAGGGTGCAATCTGTGAACCAATTATTCTCCATTGGAAGGATTAACAAGCCCATGGCTTCTAGGCTTTCCTTCGTGATGTTGAAATCTACCAACCTTATGGAAGACTATTTCATGTGGGCCTTCAAGTTCACTAAGGAATATACACATCATACACCACCATACAAATTCCCAATATGTTACCCTATACATTCTCGAGCTTTACTAACATAAGATCCTCTTAACTTGTTGATCAACAAATGTTGTACAATAGACAAGCTTGTGGGACAAACGTTGTACAATAGACAAGCTTGTGGGACAAACTGTCCTCGACCAAGTGAAAGAATAAACCAGCATCTACATTTCTTGTATTTTTTCACATGAATATCCTCCTCTCACATCATCTCACTTGTCACACTCATCTGCCTCCTCTCCCTTAAAGGAACACCATTGGCTTGTTGGTTGAACCTTTGTGACAACGTTATTTTCTGCCAATAAATCCCATGCCTCCCATACATGCTCTTCCTCGCTTGGCAAAAAGATTGCACAATAATCTACCTCGTTCAACAATTTTCATCATACTCCAATATTTTGTAAAGTTTTATTCTCTTTCTCTATGAGGGTCATCATCGTACTTCAAAAGGTCCAACAGAGTTTGAGATAGTGAGCAAAGCTTGGAACCGTCCAATATCTCTAAATGTGGTGAATTATGCAACAAGCTAACAATGCATTATTTTTGGAGTTCCCACCACAAAAATCAACACTCACATTTGTGACCTATGTGCTCATTGAGTCCCATGGTGGAATATTCCATGATTCGTCTCCTATTCCTAAGGAAGGGGTGACAACATCTAAGTCCATTGACCAATTGTCCTAAACAAATGCTGTTGGCCTTCCCAATCTGCCTTTAACAAATTTGGAAAATGTGAATTTCCATGATCTCCATTTTGCTTGGCAATTTCCAAAAAAGAATGACAGAATCTTAAAGTTAAAAAATTTTGAATTTTAAGGCTTGGTTTGACCTTGCTCAATGTTGGTTGTCCAACTTCTACCATCGGTGATAACCATCAGTGCCCCCTTGTGCCCTTTTGCAATCGAGTTACCTTTGTTCGGAGGAGCCTGTTTGCTCTAGATTATCGTGGAATTAAACTTTTTAGCCTGAAACAATTGCAGAGCTATATAGGTTTTGAAAGTGTGCCTATCAATGATTCTCCAAAAGCTATTGTAATAAATATTTCTATCTTGGGTTAGGCATGCAATATCATTCCCCTTGAAATTCGTTGCCAAGATAGCTCCTTTCCCAACAAGCACCACAAACTCTTATACTACCTGTCGGGAAACTTTAGTGTTGTAGAATTGGTAAAGATGGCCACTTATATAGTTATATGTAGGTGAACCATCTTTGCCAACAATACTTTTGGTGGAGGGTTGATATCATGTCATCCTTAGGGGAGAGAACAAGAGTAAAACTGACACAAGCCGACTTCAATCCTCTGTAAGTGGAAGGGCATGCCTTGTATGATGTCAACAATAAGACAAAAGCAGTGGCTGTCAAGCCTGCAACATCCATCTATTAACAAGCAACTACTACCAACATGGAAATGATTGTGAAGCCCATCTGGTGTTGGGAATTGCAGCAACCTCCAGATCTTGCCATAGAGGAGGACAATGGAAAACCTGCAACTTCTTTCATTAAATGAAAGGAAAATAGAGAATTTCGTGTTTTACTTGCAGATTTCATATTGGCCAGTTGTTATTCTGAATCGTGTTGGCGATATTTCACCTACATGATTTGACATTTAGAACCATGGTGGGTACACGGTAAAAAAAAAAATGCTCATTGCTATGGAATGAGTATGGGTATGGACTGACCAGTAACAATATGAGTATGAATTTGCTTTTGGTAGAAATAACTCTCAAAAAGACTATAAAACTGATGACAACCCTAATCATTTCTTGTTGTTTTTGTTCTGTGCAAATAGACACTTGGTTAGGATGGATTAATTGTCAGTTCAGCTTCTTTAGAACCCGTGTTTTCTTTCTTTTGAAAAGGAAACCCTAATTGTGGCACCTAGATCTTTGCAAATAGCTAAATCAACAAATGAAGAACACAATATCATATGTAATATATATATATATATATCTATAAAAGTATAAAAATTGAAGTATTGTTTGTTCGTATCTGCACCTAGATCAATATCTAGACCTCTTTGTGTACCTAGGCACTATAATTTGCAGTTGTTTGCTTGAGGGCATCTGATTGAAGTTGAATTGAATTTCCTACTTTGAGGATTGGGTTCTTTGCATTGTGTTTATCACCTTTTTCTGTTCTTCTCTCTCTTGTTTTTGCAATTATTCTTTTTTTTCTGCAACCAGAATATAGAATTAGGAGTGTGTGGCAGGTGGACATATTTTTCTTACATAACATTTATTTTCTTTTGATAGGGACGTACCATAGAAATAGGAAGAAAACTTGTTGGAAGATTGATAAACATTTTTATTTCCTTGCAGGGGACCTGGTTACGGCTATCGTGGCAAAATTGTCCTGGCTTCTGTGGAAGGTGAATCCTCCAAAGTTGGAGTTCGATTTGATAAGCCAATTTTTGATGGAACTGATCTAGATGGTCATTGTGAAGAAGATCATGGTTTCCTTTGTACCAGTAATTATCTAAACATGTTTATTCTTCAGATTTTTTCTGCACATATTGTCTTTTTTTGCAGATAATGGACTGATACCATACTCATTTATTGCCCATTTACAGCTAATTCACTTCGTTTAGACTCCTCTGGAGGTGAAGATACCGATAAACTTGCCATCAATGAACTCATTGAGGTCTGCAATATTACTTCGTTGTATATTACAATATAACATTTCTGTATTTCTGTGGTTTTGTGCTTATTGTTTTTCTTGCTGCCATTGCAGGTTACATCAGATGAATGCAAAAAGGGTCCACTAATAATATTTATGAAGGACATAGAGAAATCAATGCCAGTTAGTCAAGATTCATATGCAAAGATGAAAAATAAATTTGACATGATTCCTGCAGGTGTTCTTTTAATCGGGTCTCATACACAAATTGATAGCCGCAAAGAAAAGGTAATTTTTTTTAAGTTGATTTCGTTGTTGAAACTCTTTGACACATGACATCTTGCTGATTTTGTACTTATTTCTATATTGCACATTAAATCTTCTTAAATATGTTATCATGATAAATATGTAATATACATGACAGTCTCGTGCTGGTGGGCTCCTTTTCACGAAATTTGTTTTGTACTTATTTCTATATCACACATTAAATCTTCTTAAATATGTTCACATGATAAATATGTAATATACATGACAGTCTCATGCTGGTGGGCTCCTTTTCACGAAATTTGGAAGCAACCAAACTGCTCTTTTGGACTTTGCTTTCCCGGTATGTTATTGTTTGTTGTAACATTGTACTTTTAGATTTTGGAATGGTCTGATGGTGTCGTGGTGAATTTGCATTATATACTGTTGCGTTTTAATAAATTTAAATATAGATTTCAAGTAGATAATTGTGAATAGTTAGTTTTTACCAAGGATCAACCAGTGCTTTAAAGAAGTGGTCCTTTACTCGAGTAAGTACCTGCATAATTGATGGTAAAATTCAGGTCACTTAATGCAACCTTGATCGTCTGATTGTGAAGTGAATTACGCACTTGATTATGCCGATTAAGTGCCTGCATGATGGCACCTGATTATGCTGGCACATCCCAACTACTAGGAAATTATAGATCATTACGGTCTCTACATTTGAACCTCATTTGAGTTCTATGACCTCTATATAAACGTCAAGTGCATCCCAATCACTCCCATTAGTTCCTGCAGCTTTTCATAAATTTTTTTTTTGCATTTGTTTAGCAGTTTTTAAATGAAAAATTCTTAATCTGATGTTACGAACGACTGTGTAACGGAACTTGTTATTTGCAGCTTGGTGGTAAGTCATAAAATATACAGGCTTTTCAAGTTATTGAATTCATAAAATGTTGATATTCGATGCCTGCGTGTGTGGTAATGTGGGATTAGGTGGCCTATGGCTTATACATCCCAAAACACATCCAGTTTTTGTAAATTGTTCACATCTAGGCCTCCAATACAACTTAACCATTTTTGTAAATGTTGTCAATCTAGTTTTCATTCAGTCTATTTACATGATATTTTGATGCTCCCTTTTTTGTATATTCTTGATAATCTAGTTTCTATTTGAGTTGTGACAGAGAAATCAAGGTTCTCTGTTTTCCATTTGTATAGCTGTGATTGTTTGATTGCTAAACAGAATTCGTACAATCATCAAGTGCACAGTTGTCCTCGATTTCAAGTTAATGTGAAGATATTAAAAATGTGCAGGATAGCTTTGGCAGGCTACATGAGAGAAGTAAAGAAATACCAAAAGCAATGAAGCAGCTCACTAAGCTTTTCCCTAACAAGGTTATGATACAGCTGCCACAGGTAAGCTTAGCTTTTTCCAAAAATTATTGCTCTAAATCAAAGACAAGATGATTTCTAATCCTTGTGAAGTTCTGTTAGGATGAAGCTCAACTATTAGATTGGAAACAACGACTAGATCGTGATGTGGAAACTCTTAAAGCAAAGTCTAACATTGCCAACATTCGTACCGTAAGTTGTATAGGCATGCTTGTGATATATTTCCTAACTATGGCTTCTATGGCATTGTACGCTAGGATTACTATATCTGGCATCGTGTTTGGTTCTTGCAGTTATCATAAAACCCTGTAATGGGAGGCCACAGTGGGTATTGCAATTCACTAACTACAGTAGAGTAAATTGATTGGACTTAGTTTTGACTTCCTCATGAGAAAGCCACCTTCTCTTATCTTTGGAGCTAGACTATCGTGGAGCATCTCATTTGGATGGTTAAGATATCTTTTTTTAAGTCTGACAGTGGTGACTTGGGAGTTATTGTGATGTCTCACTTGGAGGAAAGAGAAGTTTGATACCATAGTCTATGTGGTGGCATAGTTGGACTTGGTAAGATCATAAGCATACACACTTATCCATCAACAAGGGGTTTGCTTAGAGGATCCTGGCTGGATCCAATAATATGACAAAATATTGTCACTGCCAATCTGCCAGGGATCCAATAACATGACAGGATACTACGACTGCCAACTCGATGATTCAATACCAAAACACTGGTCAAATGGCATAAAATTGAAGCACAAACAGTAACATGAATTGCAGCCTCCTGTGGAGTTCTGATGACTTGAAAAACTAAATTTTATCGGGCTGTTATGAATTTTATGCCACTTATGATATGACCTTAGCTTATGAGGGTATTATTGAAGTCATTGGATGGAAAAGGTCTGCAACCACTTAATCAAGTGGTATAGCCTTCTTGCGGTTGTATAGGATGTTGGGTTTGTACTCCTCATGGACATTGACTACAGGCTTTAAAAAAGAAGAAGGAAGCATACACAAAGTAATTGGTTGGCATGAGTTTAGATTCCAATATTGTGCAGTTCTGTCTTGACAATTTCAATATTTACTTAGTGTTGCCTAGAGGAAATTGTTATTATGCATGTTTTTAACAGCAACCATGCCTTTGTTGTTGCTTGACACTAATTATTTCTCTCCATTTAATTCTCCCTAATGCTGTTTCCTTTGTTAAATTAAGCATGTTTAAATCCCTTTTACTACTTAACCATGTGGCTTTTGGCCTTCCTTTGCCTCTTATGATTCCATAAACATTAACTAGTTCTCCCTTTCTTATAGCACCTCTAGGACTTATTTGAACATGACAATGTCTACTAGGATGGTTCCATTTCATTTTTATCCTCGACTTGGAAGCCTCTACATTTGAATAAATTCATTCCTAAAATTTTCCCATGGAATTTTTCTCACTCGTCCTTCTTAGCATCCTTATTTCGACTACACCTTTTTAAGCGTGTTCTTTTTTAACTATCCAATAATAAAACACACTAGATGGTATACATGTCTTATAAAATGGACAGTGGGAAACAGATGCCAATTTCAGTGTCACAATATATAATCCAATAAAAACATGCCATTTCGCAGTGGGCAGGCTTAGTTGGCAGTGGGCTATGTTCATGTTTTAGTGGTGACAGGCTCAATAGTCAGTTAATTGACAGTGTGGTAGATTGGTACGCCAGGATGGCAAAATCATATGTTAGTGGACTTATACTTATCATGGTGCCAAGGTGCCATGGTGATGAGCCAAGGTACCTAAACGCCTAGGTGGTGCCTAGGCAATAATAAAAAATACAATTTTTAATTTTTTTCAGATTTTTTAAATATTTTTATAAAGATATTAAGAATTCATAATGCATTAATAAATTGATATATCAATTTCTAAAATTAACAATAACAATCTAACTATAAATAAAATCTTACTTGTCCTCCAAATCAATAACAATCTCAACAAAAACAATACGTCAATAACAAATAACAATAACTAAGTCAATAACAATAATTAATCAAATAGTAAATAACAAATAACAATAACTAAGAAAAACTATATAATAGTCATCAATAGTCAATGTTTGATGATGAAAAATTAAATAATCGTTATTAGGCTAATTTAGCCCACAAGGTATTTGGGCACCTTAACCTTTAATGGCGCCTTGGCCCCATGGTGTTGCCTAGGCGTGTGCCACAATAACAGTGAGTGGACTCTACAAAAGAATATATGCAGCACGAGAAAATAAGCCTATGGTGAAATGCGATGAGAATAATTATAAAATGCAAAAAGAGTATGGTAACATGTAACAAAAACATTTATGAAATACAATGAGAATAACAATTCTATGCTACAAAAGTAAGGATCATAATGCAATGGAAATCTAATAGGATGCTATGGCGAACAAAGGCAAACTGAGACATACCCATTTTTCAAGCTATGCTATGAACAATACTGTAGTATGTGACAGATCCTAAATATCGTAAACCAATCGATTTTGGGAATTGCATGCCATCTAATGTTACATCATTTCCATTTATTGTAAATTTACACTCAATATATGTAATCTTACTTCTATGATAAATATTGATGGTGCTGTTATTAGTTCTATAATCCAATAAATACCCAATGTACAGTTCCTTAGAGTTTATTCTTCTTGTATCTCTGTGTTATTAGTGCTATAACACCAATCACTGGAAGGTTCCTAATATTAGTTAAATGTGACTCCCTGACATTAGCCCACGTTGCCTAGAGGGAAGAAGTGAGTGGATTAAATAAAGACAACGATCTACTATCGTTACAACTTCAATTGTAGCATTTTAGGCCTTCTTAATGGGTTTAGGTTGTTATAAGTTTGTTGGATGTTAAATAAAATGTAAAACTTTGTTCGAGGTGCCTTAAAATTTGGTACATCTCAGATGTTAAAAGTTTATTCTGGGGTTTTGGACGATCTCTTAGATAACTAGATTTGTCGTTCTTCTTGAACCTCAAGTGCTTTTGTACTTGAATTGGCTCCATTCTTGTGTGTGTGTGTGTAAAACTTACACTTATTGTTTACACATCTATAATTGTACTAATCCTTTGGTATTCAAGGTTGCCAAATTATTTATAAGAAAAGGCTTACCTCATACATATAAATAATCCATGAAATTCCAAGTAATTTCATCCACAACAGTTTGTCAATGTAAAGTACATAACCATCATGTGCATGAAATGACACAACATCATCCTAGCGGCATGGCTATGAGATCTTGTATCTCAATTATTTATCTATACATTTTCTGGGGTCTAGAAATCTGATACAAGTTGGCTACCAACTTGTGAAATTATGATTATAGTTATGGATTACTTGTCATTGTGGAAAATTTTATGTACAATATAATCATGTTTGGTGAATGTGAAGATCTACTTATATATCTCTTAAGCATGTGCAATGCATGATAGTTTGAGGGTTCATGTTGGGATATCAACTTGGAAAATGTGGCTGCTCATACGCTTGTGAAGTGGTTTTGTTACCTTATATATCTTCCTATCATGAATAAGTCTTTTTCTTCATAGAGTTTCCTATTGTTTCAGCTTAAAACAGCTGCTTTCCAAGTTTTTTTTTTGCATTCTTTCTGATTGGATCTTGTAGTAAATTAGTAATATTAAGAGGAACAAATGTTTTCAGTTTCTAAACCGTGTTGGACTGGAGTGTGACGACCTTGAGACAATTTGCATAAAGGAACAAGCACTGACAAATGAAAGTGAGGGTTTGTTTCTTTAATCTCCAATTTTACAGTTTCTACATTCATGTAGAAATTGCTTTCACTACATGGTTGATCTATTTTCAGGTATTGATAAAATGGTTGGTTTTTCTCTAAGCCATTACCTTATGCACCACAAGGCTGAAATTATTCCTAATGATGGAAAACTCATGCTTACAAGTGAAAGGTATCTTTCACGTTTTTTTTTCTTGTCATATACAACATATATTTCTCTAATATGTAATCTCCTAATTTATCTATATCGAGCAGCATGCTAACATAATTGCATATGTTGTTGTAGCCTCAAACATGGGTTCACCATGCTACAAAGCCTCCAAGGTGACACTAAAAGTTTGAAGAAATCACTCAAGGTTATTCATTTTTCATTGTTTTTATTAATTGCAGTGTTCTTTTATTTGAGGTTTGTTTTTTGATGTTAAAGAAAGATAATCCACTTTTGAATGGTTAAGTAGAAATTCTGTATATTTTGGACTGCAAGAAGTATGAAGTTTTATTTTACTTTTACTTTCAATCTTTATAGGATGTTGTTACAGAGAATGAATTTGAGAAGAGACTTCTGGTTGATGTTATTCCACCTAATGACATTGGGGTCACATTTGATGACATCGGAGCCTTAGAAAATGTCAAGGATACACTAAAGGAGTTGGTGATGCTTCCTTTGCAACGACCAGAACTATTTTGCAAGGGACAGCTGACAAAGGTTTATTTTCTTTTACTTTACATTCCACACTTCAGATATTATTCCATTCTTATATCTTTGCAAAGGCCAATTTAGTTCTTCAACACAAACTTCTCCCTCTATGTTGTTAAATTATTTAGATGACGTAACTTTTCTTTGTTATGAACAGGATTCAAGGAACATATGCCTCAAACATTTACATACAGAAATATTCTTATATATGTTTGTTTCTCATCTTTAATTGTATTTTAGATCAAGTTATTGGGTCTAAGGTTGTCATAGGTTAGTTGGGCCTTAGTCGTTACAAATGAAATTAGAGCCTGTACTAGTCAGAAATGTTGAAACTGTTACACTCAAAGGAATGGAAGTTATATCTGGATTCCTATATCGTTTGGTTATGATTGTGGACTTTGACGAGGACATTAGATATTTAAATGAAAGATATTATGACACTTAAGATTTAATTTCATAGAAAAAAAAGTGGATGGAGTTAAATAAAGATCAGGATCAATTACTATATCAACTTCAACTTAAGTATTCTAAGCGTGATTGTTAAATCTAAGATTGTTATGGATCAGTTGGGTTTGAATCATTATATTATGGAGTTATATTGTTTATCGTTTGGTAAAAGGAACATTTAGCTAGTAAAGCTTGTCTATTGTCATTCCCAAGAATGATATGACACCTTGCTTCTCTATTCTGCTTACTTTGTTGCTCCAGAAAATTAGATGTTTGATGATATTAGTATATTTCAGTGAACAGTATGCTGAAGAATGCTGCTTTTATATTTATCCTAAGTTTCTAATTCTTTGTTCTGATAATTTTCTAGCCTTGCAAGGGAATCCTGCTGTTTGGTCCTCCAGGTACAGGAAAAACAATGTTGGCAAAAGCTGTTGCAACAGAAGCTGGTGCCAATTTTATCAATATATCTATGTCGAGTATCACTTCAAAGGTATAAGCCTGCAAAAACACTTTAAGGTATGACACATTTTTTTATCCTCTCTGTCATAACATTTTCATGAATTTGTTGCAGTGGTTTGGTGAAGGGGAAAAGTATGTCAAAGCAGTTTTCTCGTTAGCTAGTAAAATCTCCCCAAGTGTTGTTTTTGTTGATGAGGTTAGTTCAAAGTTCCAACACTGAGCTGCCAATTTTGGTGTTCAAGTTTCCTGATTAGTTACATATAAGTGCTTGTATATTTTAACTTCCTCCCATGCAATTCAGCTTTCTCTTGCTCTTTCTTAAATGTTGGTCATCTTAAAGAAGTGGCTTTTCATCGTATAGGTTGACAGTATGCTGGGAAGGAGAGAGAACCCAGGGGAACATGAAGCTATGCGCAAGATGAAAAATGAATTTATGGTGAATTGGGATGGGTTGCGGACAAAAGATAAAGAACGAGTATTAGTGCTTGCTGCTACTAATAGACCTTTCGACCTTGATGAGGCAGTTATCAGGAGACTACCACGAAGGTATACATTAGTTTGGTTTCTATAATCCTGGCTAGTATTTTTGTATGTTAGCTATTTTGAGTTCAATTGTATTCAATAATATTTTCAACCTCAATTCCATTACACTGCAAAATAAAATTTTCTTATTCATTTCCCTTTTTGTAGATTAATGGTAAACTTGCCAGACACTTCAAACCGAGAGAAGATATTACGTGTGATATTGGCCAAAGAAGAATTGACTCCAGGTCTTGATTTGGCAGCAGTTGCTAATATGACTGATGGATATTCAGGCAGTGACTTGAAGGTAAGTGCTATCCTAAACCGAACGCAAATGTCAATAATAATCTATCATGGTATGGTAGTTAATTCCTCCTGATTTTCCCCTCAGAATCTTTGTGTTACTGCTGCACACTGTCCCATACGAGAAATCCTGGAGAAGGAGAAGAAGGTTAGTTGTCTTCTGAAAATATCTTATTTTTTTTGCTGGTGTCTAGATGAACTAGATGATTTAATTGTTGTTCGGTATTTTTGAAACGGTCTAGTTGGCTGTCAAATTGGGCATGTTCAACCCAGCACCATATAATCTATGGCCTTGAACATCCACCAATGCAATGTTATCCTGCATGGCTCATGCTTAATTGCTTGCTTAAATGGATCCTCTGAGGCGTGATTAAATCGAATGGATGGTGCCTAAGGGTTTGTTTAGAAGTTGGTTTAAAAAGCTTTGTTTTCATAAAACCTATGTTAGAATAAATGGATCCTTATATGGATCTTTATGTTATTCAGTAAATAGGTTGTTTGTTGGTTAAGTATATCTTCTCCTATATATAGGAGATTGTAATCTTTGTTATGACATAATATAGTAGTTTTCTCTTTTCATTCCATATGGTATCAGAGTCTAGGAAAAACCTTAAGGTTTGAGAGAAAGAGAGAGAGACAATGCAGTAGCCGTCGTCGTCGTAGATCCACTATCGGCGACGGTGGCAGTCTCGTGAGGAAAACACCACAAGTCCTCTGTCCGTTTCCATTTCTTCTTCTTTCAGTCTCGTGAGAAAACCTTAACCTGTGACATCGTGTCTGTCGCAGTCCAAGCCACTGACGGCACCGTCCAGGCCAGCAGTGGCAGCCGTAGGCTTTGTCCAGGTCTCCCGCCAGCCCTGCAAGGTTCGTCTAGGCCGTCTGCGGGTTTCGCCGGCTCCGTCCGTCTTCCTCCAGTCCCGCAAGGCTCATCCACGCCGTCGGTGGGTTTCGTCGGCTCCGTCCGTCTTCCGCCGGCTCTGTTTAGGTCTCCCGCCATTCCACTGCCGCCTTCGCCCTCCAGACGTGTCGTCGGCCCTCCGTCCAGGCCTTGTCGTCAACGTCGTCGTCTCCAGCCCATTCCTCTACTGTCCACCACGTGGTTACGCTGATCAGGGAGCCTCGTCGCCGTCATTGTCTTTAGCCTTCCTGCTCGTCGACCCTCTCCTCCTTAGCTGCCAAGCCCGCCTGCCAGTCCAGGTCCTTCAGTCGCCGCAGGCCACCTCTCCAGGCCTTCCTCCCACAGTCGCAGGCCAGTCCAGGCAGCTCCGCAGTCGTCGGTGTGTCGTTCAGGGGAGGAGGAAGAAGAAGAAGCCATAGTGAGGGAGAGGAGAGAAAATGAAAGAAGAAAAAAAACGGAGGAGAGAGAGAATTAAACAAAAGGGAGAAAGGTGAGAAAATGTTAAAGGAGAAAAAGAAAAAAAATGGGAGTAGAGAATGTAAAAAAAAAAGGGAGAAAAGAATGTGTAAGAAGAAGAGGAGGGGGAAAAATACTTGTCTTTGACGACTTTCAGACGTTGTCTCTGTTGTATGGACATGTCACGTCCATATGTGTTGGTGCAGCAGTCCAGTTGTCCTGTTGATGTTCTGATCGTACGTCGTTTCCGTTGTGTGGACCTATCAAATCGACATGTTGATGTAGTAGTCTGATTGTTCTATTAGTATGTTTTTTTAAATCAAGTCTTCTTCTTCGTATCCATTTATGTAACAAGCTGGGCATGTTAGATGCTTCAGCTTGAGGGGGAGTGTTAGAATAAATGGATCTTTATGTTATCCAGTTAATAGGTTGCTTGTGGGTTAAGTATATCTTCTCCTATATATGGGAGATTGTAATCCTTTGTTATAAGATAATAAAGTAGTTTTCCCTTTTCATTCCACAACCTATGGTTGCAAGTGCTTTTCCAGATGTGGAGTGGTTAAGATGGGAAGAGAATCATATATTATTCATGATAACAAAGAATTACAATATCCTATATATAAGAAAATACATACTTAGCTCACAAATAACTTAGTAAATGGATGACACAAATATCCATATAAGCTTTCATTTGCTCATACTTCTCCTCAAGTTGGAGCATCTAACATGCACAGTTTATTACATAATAATTCTTTGTATTATTGATAAAATATTACAAAACTTAAAATGAATGAAAGTAGTAGTACTAGTAGATGTTGTGGCTGTAGTAGCAGTAACAGGCAAGTAAGCACAATCGATTTTCCAAACACACTATCACGATCGAGAGGCATAAGAGAAATGTGGATAGTATGTGACTACGTAAAACGAATTATATTTATAGACAAATGACAACAAATCGGCACAATCAACCTTTTGAGTACACTATCATGATTAAAGGCACAAGAGAAACGTGGACAGCACGTGATCACACACAAATGAACTAGATTTGTAGATAAAATGGCAACAAACTGGTACAATCAATCTCCTAAACATACCATCACAATTCAGAGGTACAAGAGAAATGTGGATTTGTTGATAAAATGACCGGATGTACAAACAAAGGTAGGTAAGTAGTGGCTAATTAGGGAAGTAGGTAGTAGCAAATTAGGAAACTTTTGGATTTTCCTATGAATTACAAACTTTAGGG
This sequence comes from Posidonia australis, assembly GCA_024699735.1. Classification (NCBI taxonomy): domain Eukaryota; kingdom Viridiplantae; phylum Streptophyta; class Magnoliopsida; order Alismatales; family Posidoniaceae; genus Posidonia; species Posidonia australis. The sequence continues at coordinate 38,217 of JAMKQA010030296.1, forward strand.
TCTTTTTGATAGATATTGCAATTTTAGAAGAACTTAGGATTTTTTTTGCAAAATCTCCATTAAACCTTAATTTCACTTTTTCTTTTTCTCCTCTTTTTTTCTTTCCTTCTTTTTTTGTGTTCTTCTTCTTGACCGACGATGACGGATATGTGCTGGAGGCATGGTACTAAATGTCTACGTATGTCACCGAAATTTCTCCGACACGTATCTTATTTTCAATTTACCGACATGACTCCGACACGATATCAAAATAGAAGTTTTCTAAACAAATGTAATTTTTTTTTACCGTGTTTCCACCGACACGATTCCGACATATCGATATTTCTCCGACACGTGTCTATTTTTCAACTTATCGAAGTCCGATACGAAATCGACATTTAGAATCATGGCTGGAGGTGATGAATCTGCGGTGGAGCTGACAACGATTGAAAGAGGAAGAGTTGGTAGTGACGAATGAGAAGAAAGGAAGGATCGACAAGGTGAAAGGAAGGAAGAGGGAGGAATTGATGATCGGTGTCGCCAAGGCTGTCATCGAGATTGATCTTCTTGAATCGTTGACAATGTAGAAGGATGTCGTGAAACCGTCGCGAGGAAGGAGACAAGGCATATGAAGGCGAGGAATGTGAAGGGGACGGTATTGAGCATCCAAGTGGGTTCATGGAGACCACCCATGATGACGCACACTAGTTGAGGAAGACGACGAGGGTGGAGAAGAAGACGTCGTCGTCGTTGTTGGTGAGCCATCACTGTCACTGCTCTCTCCACCATTGTTGCTTGTTCTCTTTCCTCCTCCCTCTCTTGTTCCCTTTTTTTTGTGTTGTTGGAGGAAGAAGAAGAAGTGGTGGAGGATGTTGTCAACTTGGGGGATAAGGGAGTGGAAATGACTGGAGACGATGCTGCAATGGTCAAGGGCTTTGATGTCGACAATTCAGTTGAAGACGAGGAGGTTTTCTCGTGGGACTGTTGCTATCGACAATGATACTGTGACGGCAGCGCCTACTTCTCTCTGTCTCTCTCAAATCCTAGGTTCTTATATTATATTAAGATGGGAAGAGAATCAAGTATTATTTATAATAACAAAGGATGACAATCTCTTATAAATAGGAGAACACATACTTAACCTACAAGTAATTTAGGAAATGGATAACACAAAAATCTATATGAGGATCTATTTACTCTAACATGGAGAAAACCTGCTTTCCAAAAATCACCTAAAATTGCATTCTGAAGGCTTTCTTACTCTAATTCAAATAATTATCCCTAGAAGTCAACGCACCTTTTGCTGATGCTTTGTTGATTTTAATGAGTCATCCCATCCTTCAAAAAAAAAATCAGCACCTAAAATGCAATTCCAATCGCACCTAAAGCTTAATTTATTATGTCTTTTTGTGGAGATAATCTTTGTAACTTTAATGTTTGCAAATTACAATGAGATGCAATGTTGACCATATATATTTATCATAAGCTTAATTTACCATTAGTGCACACTATTTATTACTAATGGTTGGTTACATTTTTCAGATTACATTATGTCAATATGTTGCAATAGTTGGATGTTTGTTAAATAGTCCTGTCTATTTCAATATTTTTAATTCTAGTTAATTCTTCATCCACAAGTGCCCATTATAGGTGCACCTATTTTATTAATGACGATCGTCTAACCTTGGTCATTCACTAATTCTTAAGCATTAGAACTTTTTCTAACATGTTTGCTTGATATCAAAACATCTTTGGAGTCAAACAATGAAGGTAATTTTATACGTCTTTTATTTTTGAACCAAGGTTACCAAGGAACCAAGACAATGATGGAGGTGACATGATCATCTTGTCATTAAGTGCTAAATCCATGTCATTAATCATAATTGATAAGTACCCTAAGTACTTCAAATGCTTTAATGATTTCTAAGATCAGAAAGAAAATTCCTAATATAATTATTTTAAAAAACATAAAGCCTCACCTCTGTATGTATAGCAGAGGAAAAGAGAACAAGATAAGCAGATTCTAATTTGTATCAATCTAGAAATGAGAACAGAAAAAAATCTAACATCTAAAACTTCTCAATTGTGTATGTTATCCAATAAGGACTTCAACACAAGGATATTAGAATAACTTATCTATCCTAACAGTCTCAATGCTCCCACTCAAGTTGGAGTGTATAAACTCTGTTTTGTTGCACAATATAAAGAATCTACAGTTAGTCTAATATATTGTAAAATTTGAAGCTAACACGTTGACAATCGGAGAAAAAAGGAACTGTGGTTGTTATAGGTAGATAGACAATAGTAGCTATGACCATAAAGTTAGTAGCAATGGTTGTGCGAAGTAGGTGGTTATAGCAGTGACTGTAGTAGAAGTGGCAGCTGTTGTAATAGAAAGTTGTAGCAGTAGCGGAAGTAGCAACAACTCTAAGTAGTCTTTTTTTTTTCTCTATTTTTTTCCTGTTTGAGTAGCAACAACTGTAAGTAGTCATTAATATCGACCATTGTAGTGGAAATAACAGCAAGTAACGAAACCATGGTAAACGTTATTGTAGCAACTAGCAAAGTAGAAGGCAGATAGTTGTAATAGTCACTGTAGCAAGCCGAAGGAGCATGGCTTGGTGGTACATGACCAGTTGGGTGTGTTGTGTATCTCAGCAAGCAAGGAAACCATGGTAAAAGTTGTTATAGTAGCAACTAGCAGTGACTGCAAGTAGCAGGCAGATAGTTGTAATAGTCGCTGTGGCAAGCCAAAGGAGATGGCTTGGTGGTACATGACCAGTTGGGTGTGTTAGGTATATCAAGCATTAGACAAGCAGACATGCAACGATTGTGAATTACGTGTTTCACCAAAGTGCTACATCCACAGAATGTGGCAGATCAATCTTTAGCAGATGAGAGAATAGGGTTACATGAGTGGACAGTAGTGAACTGTTTCAATTTCCCTAACAGTAGAACACATGAGTTTATATGGAAATCCATTACAGAGAATCCCCAAAATACCCTGAATATTGATAGATACAATACAGAGTAACACATGACTCACTGAATACCTTTCAGGGGCTTTCCCTCTGAAACCCTGCAGGGAAGAGTGTTGCCTCTGTAGACCTGCTCGCTTATTTAGCAGCAAGACTCTCATTGCCAGCTCAGCAAAGAGTTCATTGATGCGAAAACTCCTGAACTGTGTAACTGACTAGGAGCATGCTAATGAGTTAGGATTCAAGGCATCTTAATGAGGGGGTTGGAAATTCAAATACCAATGGGTGCAGAACCTAAAAGTGGAATAATTGTTGTAGCTAAAAGAGCAGCGACTTGATGCACACAGTAGTGGTGTACAACATAGATTGGAAGAGAACTGAAACTGCATGAACAATTAAGGAGAGAAGACATCTCGAAATACTTCAAGAAAAAAAACCTAGCATTAAAAGAGGAGCCTAGGAGCTAGTGTTCACGGCCAGAATTATTGTCCATAGCCTAAAAATCACTGTAACAGACTAGAAATTACGGTATAACTTCCATTTAAATTATATAAAGTTTAGGATTGATAGATGAAAGGAGGAGAGGGAAAGGAAAGATCTCTTCTATTTAGATACCCTAGATCTAGTTTGGCTCTAATACCATGTCAAAACTATGAAAAGTGTATAATTAAAATTAAAATTTGCCCCTGAATGCCATCCTTGAATATTTGCAAGATGTGCAATTTTTCTTCCTAGCAAGATGGCCCCAGATTAATTTATTTTAACAATTCCTAGCAAGCTCTGTCATCATGCCCATTGCTGCTTGGTAATATTGTACAGATAGGGCATATGTTATTGATCTCCATGTTGCTGCACCACTTATCATACTAGAACTACACTTTTCCCCATCCTCATTCAAGGCTAACCTCCTCTTGGAATTCTACCTGCACAGTAATAAGACCTTTCCAAAATGGGAGGCAAGCATTCGCCTTCTATTACAGCATCAATATATTTGTGCCACATTATGTCCTGCCAAATTTTTCTCGCATCCTTTGTGACCCTCCACTGCTACTTGCCAAGGAAGACCTTGGTAGGTGTTGATCTTTCTCTCCAATACCTCTCTTCTTCCTTCCATAGACATGCTTCCTTCTAAGAGGCAAGGATTCCCACACCTTATTTCACCCATTTAAGTGTGTTAACACTTAACAGACACCAACAGGGAGTTCCATTTGCTATCTTCATTATCTTGTGGATACATCTGAAAGTTACTGCTGCCTTTTACGACTCTTAGCAAACAACTAGTGTTGAAGTTCCATTGGTCCTAATGTTAATGACATGTGGATAGATTCATCAGAATTGATATTGGCATAATGCCATTCATGTCTCTATTCAAAATCTCTATTTGGTATCTCCAATATACTGGTTTTACGTCTAAATGATCCCAACTGTAGACTAAACACCCTTGGACATTGATTGTGACCAAGCATAAAACTTGCGCCTTTGATATGAGATTGGGTTTAAGTCCCTTATAAGTTTCAAATTAGACTTGTTTGCACTATTTCCCAATAAGGTATATTTGCACTATTCATATAGAGAGGAACCCCTTAAATGCATGACAATGATGCATTACAAGCATTTGAAATGAAAAAATTCGTATGTGACACCTTATCTAATGTTAAGCTCAATGTCAATGTGATTTTTCAGGCAGATGGAAGGTGTTAACCACTTGGACACTTGGTGTGTTGTCAAAACCACTTTTAAACAATTACATTTACTTTAGTTGTATTTGTTGAATCCATAAATGAAAATAAATAACTTTTTCTACTGAATATGAATTCTTGAAGATGAGTGGAATTTTGATCTACACTTGATTCCCAAAAATTTATTGGAATAAAGATTTTTTAATTGTCCATCCCATGAGTAAATGCTTTTGTAAAAATCACTTGTATTACTATTAAATTGGCAGGTAAAGCTTCAGAAGCTGGAAAATTGGAGTGTGAATACATTTATTTTTTTATAGAAAAATAACACTAAATGAAAATGTTAATTCCTTGGGGGATTTATCCAAGATTGGGTCACATCAGCTGACACCTTTGGTGTTGTAGCTTACAAACATCATAGCATCACAAACCAAAATTATCTCTAATGTAAAATAAATGCCTGGAATTGGAATTTGGCTGCAATGCAGTTTTTTTTTTACCACTGATGACAGTTCATGGTAGTTTATGAGACAAAGGGCTGAATTGGGAATTGTATTGCCATTTTCTAAAATCATATCAAGATGCTCTTGTTTCTTACTTTTTGTTGTTGTATTTTATTTTATATTTATTTTGTGAAGCTTTTATCTGCCTTTTTTTCCTTCTAGTTTGATTGTTATACTGTATGCTATTATGATATCCATAATCTTTTTTTCTGAAAAATATCCTCTCTTTTTTCTATCTTTTAGGTATTTTTCTTCAAATTGTTTTATTCTTCCCTCTTTGAAGGAACTCTTTCAGTGAATTTCTTGCATTTATTTCAGTAAACAGCCTCCTGACTTGTCTTCTTTCATTCATAACATTTTTGGAACAGTAAATCTGTTTTAGTCTTTTACACTGAAAAAAATATTAACCTTACCCTTATACTTGATCAATTCAGGAAAAAGATTTGGCCTTGGTGGAAGGGAGGTCTCCACCATCCCTCCATGGTAGTGAAGATATCCGTCCGCTAAACATGGATGATTTCAAATATGCACATGATCAGGTAGTCATCCTGTTTCAAAGTACCTTATTATAAGCATTAGCATTCTTTTGTAATAATAAATGCATATATAATTCATTCTTTTGTAATAATAAATGCATATATAATTCATCATGATTTGTTCAGTCTATTCTCACCATACGGTCGTTTTTGAGCCTCTGGCTTGTGGGGAACCACTTTTATTAAGTTGAGAATGATAATGGCATGAAAAAAACATAATAGAAACAAATTAACTTACAAGTGCATGAGTCTGCAGTTGCGCCTCCACAAACTAATAGACATGTAAAACAAACTCAAAGATGCCATGTATAAGACCGTTGCAGTCAAACGTGATTCAGGCTGCTAATTAAACATAACTTTTATGAGCATAGCCATATTCATGTTCAGTTTGAAATTTATTTTGAACTTGAGTTTGATGTCCACATTATCATTCCTAAGGAAATGTTTAAACTATTTATAGTAACGTTTTGTTGACAAGAACTGAGTTGTCCAACGATGGGAAGTGATGCAGTAACCCTGCTGTTTGTTGCTTCTTGATTGACTGGTTTTATTTGCCATTCAGGTGTGTGCTAGTGTTTCATCGGAGTCGACAAATATGAATGAACTTCTTCAATGGAACGAATTATATGGGGAAGGTGGATCCAGAAAGAAGAGAGCACTCAGCTACTTCATGTGATGGTCAACTAATACCATGTACAGCTCTCATCTCTGTAATTGCAGCAGCTCTGGTGCTCTAGTGTTAAAGTATTAATAATATGTTATGGTCCTGTTCTTGTATCATATAATTTGCATTAGGCCATTTATTTACTTGATATCTATCTTCAAGGTCAGCTTACATATTAGTTAAAGTCTGTCAGGATGCTATAACCCGAGTTTTTCTTCTGATAATCATTTCTTTGTCTTGGCGGGAGAGCTCTGTATATACATCTGCTCGACGGAATAAGCATTGTGGCTCCCTTTTTGTCTCCCTTATGTTTCTTTATATTAACCAATACATCACATATTGGATTAGCAGCAGTGTAACAACTTCTTAGTTTTAGAAATATTCTTATGATTAAATGTAAATACGACACTGGGGAAATTGGAACTTGACGACAGTTTCAATTGTACATCTAGTGACTTTGGTTTGATTTAAGCTAGGAGTTCTCGATTTCTCTTGTTATTTTGGGGAACATATGATGGGCTAGATGATCTAATTATTTTTTTGCCTTATAGCTCTCCAAGCTCTATGCATGGGAGCATCATGTAACCTTTTTTAATAGTGATATGTTTATTATGGTTACGTTGTACTTCTTGTCTGATAATTATAGCTGCTTTTTTTTTTTGTCAATTTATTTGTTACAGCGTAATCGTATGCAGCATCCTGTATCTGATGTACGAAACTTTTTTACAGAGTCAACAGCATGGGATCATTTTGTGAATTATATTCACCTTATTTTTGTATTTCATATTATATAAAGCATTATTGCGCGGGACCCCATTTCAAAATGTATATGGTCTTTAGTAATGTAGTGAACCAATGCCAATGTTGTGCATATTTTGGACAATTTCCTACATTTTCATATGATTGTAATCTTCGTGACTTTCAAGTTACTATGAAGTGGATTTCATGGTTAGTTTTTATAATGTTCGGGACATGGTATGGCTAATTGATTATCCAATTGATTATGGTATATGCTTGATACGCAATATTCAAATTATAAGATTGGAATAAACTTCCTTGAAATGATGTAGTAGAAACTGCGACAATTTCTGCATCTCAGCTCTCTAAAATGTCTTCACTTGCTTCTTTTTGCAATTTTCTTTTCGCATCCAAACCTTTTCATCCATTACCTTTTTGGGCAAACTATAAGAAAATATTATACTATAATCACCTAGCTATGAAATCTACAACCTAGTGCAAAACAAAATTTCAGGAGTTTGTATTACACAATAATACAAAATAAATCTCAAATGGCAAGCAACGTTGTCTTAAGCAAATGTACAAAAAACCAAATAGGATGGACTAGATATTTATTATTGAAGCATCGTTTTGCAGGGCTGGAATCTATGTTCAAGGGATCGTAAGCAGTGGTAAAAGTAGGGTTGGTCTGGGTTCTAGTATTGTTGGCTTTCACCGAAAGACTAACAGAAGTAGTAATTGTTTGAGTTGCCTAATTAGTTCTTTTAGGATCCTATTTTTGTTGCATTTGGTTAATGATTTGAGAGATAGCTTTATTCTCTTGTCGTGTACCTAGATTATTTAACCAAAATTAGGTTAACAAGATTATTTGGAAAATAAGGAACAATACATTCTTAGAAGAGTTTTTAAATATTTTATTATTTCGTTCCTTTCATATAGAGTAAAGCATTGCTTGAACAGGGATATTTCAATCAGTAAGTGTATTAGAGATATTGATATCAAATAAGCACTCATTATGGTTAAGGAAGAAACTTTACACACTTGTAGTTAAATTACAACGAAAAAAAAAGAAGTGCAGTAGATTCTCATGAAGGTCCACAAGATATACAATTTATTGGGCCTGTCCAACCTTTCCTAGTTAGATTTTTCCGTGAAAGAATTTTGTCATGGGCCACTAATCATTCAAAGATTTTAACTTTCAGGAGAACCCAACTCTTCCATATGCATTTACTAAAAGGAGACCTAGGACTCCCATCATTCAAGATTAAGCAACAGCTTCTGAATGAGAATGAGTTGTTTGTTGAGGGCTTCCATATAATATAGTTCGATTCATGGGTCAATGATACTCCATCCATAATATTTGAGAACTTATCCAGTTGATCTTGTAGTACATTAATATTAATATTTAATGCCTTAAAGTTACAAAATAAGCTATTGAAATCAGAAGAATATATAGAAAGTACCTTTTTAATCGATCCTTTTCTCTGTAAAGAAAGAAGTTGGGAAGGAAATTTTTCAAGGGTACATCATCAGACAACTTATTTTCCCATTGTGGACTAAAAACTAGGAGAAGATATTAATAATGGGAAAGCATTACCTTAATTCTTGTCATAATAGAGAATCCCTAGATGATGTAGTATTTAATAAGCCATCCAACCAATTGCGAGAAAAGTAGTGGGATTTAATAAGCTCTTGCCATTTAAATTTAGGGCTATCGTTTATCAATTGCCAATGTAATTTACATGTTAGGGCAATATTGAAATTCCTAATACTGAGAATGTCCCATCCATTTTGATCCTTTGATCAGCAGATATTTTTCCATTTAACCAGGTGGTATTCACTATTATTGCTAGTAGATGCATGTCATAAGAACTGATGACGCAGTCGGTCAATTTCCTTCTCTACTCTTACAAGGAGATAGAAAATAGATAGGAAGTAGGTGAGAATTGCTGATAGAACAAAATTAACTAATGTAAGCCTACCACCCATTGACAGATACTTTGTTTTCCAATATGCTAACTTAGCTGTAATTTTATCCAGTACAGGAGACCAATCGCTGAAGGTTGTTTTTTTTGTAATACAAGGGTAGTCCTAGGTATTTGATAGGTAAAGGGATAGATTCACAATCCAAAATGTTACAACAACGCTTAAGCATTTTGTTTGGAACCCCAATGCTAGTCAATGAAGATTTATAAAAATTAATTTTCAGACCAACATAGGCCTGAAAACAGCATAGGATTCTTTGCGCATTAATCATACACTTTTCCGATGGACTATGGAAAAGAATAGTATCGTTCACATATTAGATGTTAACCACATTGGGTCTAGCATTGGGAAATTAAATCCTAGAGATAAGATTATTTAGAGATCCCAAGAATATCATTCTATTAAGCACATATGTGACCATAATAAATAAAAATGGTAATAGGGGATCACCTTGCCTAAGGCCATTAGAAGCTCCAAAATATCCTTTGAGGGAGCCATTAACCAAGACAGTGTACTTGATTGTACTAATGCACATCCTAATGCAAGATATCCACTTATCTCCACATCCTAAACCTCTTAGGGTATTAATCAGGAAGTCCCAATTAACATTGTTGAAGGTCTTTTCAAAGTCTAATTTAAGAACCAGACTTGGAGTATTAGAGTAGTGCATGAGATGTATTGTTTTTGGGCTACAGAAAACAATCATTGATGCTTCTACCTAGTAGGAAAGCACATTGGTTGCTATCAAGTGGGGAATTCAGTATAGGACAAAGTCTATCAATGAAGCATTTAGATATGATTTTTTAACTATTGTTTAGTAGACTAATAGGTTGATAGTTTTGAAGACTTTGAGCACATTATTTCTTCAGAATAAAGGTAATAAATGTTTGGTTGATACCCTTAACAGTGTTAATGTCCTGAGACTGATGTAGGTGCTCAAATAATCTAACTACATCTGTTTTGATTTCTTCCAAAAAATGTTGGAAGAAGCATAATAGAAAGCCATCAGGCGTTGGTGATTTATCACTTGGGAGAGCGAAGATACTTGCTTAGGTTTCTTCTACCGAGAAGCACCTCTCCAGAATATTAGAGTCCGAAATTTTATGGGGCAGCAAAAGGTCCCAATTAAGGTCTCCCTGATATCCTAGCGGTTTGTTAAATAAAGTGATAAAATACTGCTCTATTGCATTGCAAATCCTTTGAGGAGATTCAACAAATTCTCCATTAATGATAAGGTATGTTGTAGTATTGATTCTTCTCCTACTTTTGACCATCTTATGGGAAAAGGTAGTATTAAGGTCTGCCTCACGAAGCCACTGCACTCTAGACCTTTGTCTCGAATAAATCTCTTGTTCTAGCAAAAGATTATAATGTTCCTTATGAAGCTCTCTTTTCTTAAGCTACGTAGATGCGGAAAAATATAAGATTCAGTCATAGTGTCAATGTTCTAAATCAAGGAGTCTATTTCCTGAAGCTTGGAATTACGTTCTGCCCTGATGGGGGGAGCTAATTTTTGATATCTAATTGTGACCATGTCGGGGGGGGGGGGGGGGGG
>JAMKQA010030300.1:0-11933 GCA_024699735.1 Posidonia australis
GATCCAGGAGACATGGCTGAACCTTGTTGCATTCATTTAGCATGAATAGGGTGTGATCTTGTGCGAGGCTATTAGCCCTTGAGCACAAGGTCCCTAAATCTTCTCATACTTGCATTTTTCTAGATTTACAAAGTATGTTTTCCGAGTTTGCAAAGGATTTTGCATCGCACAATTTTCTGGAACACATTTATATGTGACATTGCACTGCATAGATTTCTGTATTTTCTTTAGCACATCTTTCTGGTCCACATAGGAGCACATAGGTGGCGCACCAGACTAGAGCACCAGTTTGGCGCACCAAACAGGCACATCAACCTGTTTTTCAGTAGCACATAGCCGCTTTCGCATGGTTTTTAGCATATTTTCCGGTTTTGATTTGCTTCTGGTTTTCTTCATTGATCTACTAGGAAGACCCAACTCTATTTTCAGACTTTTTTATGCATGTTAGATCACATGTGGCATGTAGTAAAGTAAGGATGAAAATCGCTCAAAGCACTTAGATCCTTGGTCTTATTTATGCAATATTTTGCATCAACGTTTGACCCATTATATGAGCGATACTTCTGAGCATTAGGACACACCCTACACTCCATGCACCCTTATTTTAGCATAAGACACTACTCACTTAGCATGGCATGGCATTTCGCCCTCGGGCGTTCAGAAAAGGCTGAAAAGCCGACATTTCATTTAGGCAAACGAGAAACCTATAGAAAGACCAATTTTTGGGCGCACGAGGGTGCCTAGCACCTTCCTCGTGCGTAACAGGGATCCTTATCCATTTCTGGTTTATGACCTACTTTTCATTGGCTTATTTGCATGATTTATATGGTTTTCCTCGTCTTCCATTTTAATAGACTAGGTGGCGACTCCTGCATTTTTATTTTGTTTTTACCATGACTTTGCTGATCCTCATGTATTTGGCCTTCCACGCCAAGCCCCGAGGCTGTCGCCGACATGGTTACAGGAACTGGCGACTCCGCTTGGGATAACCAGATCCCGGCTTTTGTTTTAGGTTTCTCGTTTGCTTTGGCTTTTCTCCTTGATTGCCTATTTCCATGCTATGCATTGGTTGTCCCTTTATAAGTGGTGTCTTTTTTGCATGCATGCCTTTGTATAATGCGTGTTTCCTTTTTACACATTTGCTATGTCACCACTATTGCACATAACCTGCACATGCTTTTGTTTGATAATCCATGGCTGATTTGCATGTTTATTTTCCTTCTTGTACATGCCATGTTTAGGAGATTAGAGACATGTCTGCTCTCCTCATTTGGTTAATGAAAATTTAAAAACCAAAATCAATAAAACATAAGGCGCAAACTAGTGACAAATTGCAAATTTTCCCCATGGTTTAATAACTTGCAAGTAAAAGACTCAAAGCATACTTTGCATATATTATATAGGGCATGCATTTTCTCCTCTCCTGAGTCCGCCTATTCAATCTGCGAAGCACATTTCTCGATGTCTCATCCTATGGCTTTGGCGTGGGATGAAATATTGGGTCTGCCCCCCTTGTCAGAGGTCGTGTCGGTGTTAGTAGAGGATACAGCCTACTGCTTTGGCAGAGGACAAGGCCCCAAACGCACCACCCGTTCACTGTCTAAGCTTTGGCTAGGATTTAGAACGGGGACCTTAATCTTTCTATCCTTGAGTCGGAGACCCATTCACCCCCGTGTGAACCCAGAGTAGACGGCTTGGTAGGACAACCCTAGATGATGAGAGAGTGCATACTAGGTATTCATCCATTTGCATATCATGCCACCATAAACATTGCATCCTTTCTAACTTGTTTGTTTATGTGCATAGAATTCTTGTCAGCGTGCGTGTTTCCTTAGCCCGAGCTCGAGACCTTTCCTTTCGCTGACTCTAGTTGCGACCCTATTCTCGACCACGTCTCCCAAGTTATCCGTCACTTTCGACGATAGTTCGTCCTAGGATTCATCCTCTTGTTCCCAACTGCGGTCCGATCCTTACTCGCTCGCGATCCGCCATGGCCCAGCATGCCAGTGAGCCCCTTTTCTCTACTGTTCTGGAGGAGGTCCCCCTTTCGATGTACCCTTCCTTTGTGTCTATTCGAGTCATCAGCGCTACCTCCACTTTTGCCCTGGCTTCTGGAGGACTTCCTCCCCCACCACATTTTCGTGTCCCTGTGGCTACCCCGCCTGGTCTTCTCCTACTGTTGAGTCCACAACAGTTGAGTCTGTTTCTCCTCAGGGCTATGTGTTTTCCAGCCCTCCTCTGACTGCGGTTGTTTCAGTAGTAGCCACCCCCCAGTTCGGACAACTGGGATCCCAGCCTCCTGTTTATTCCCCTACCTTGCCTCCATCTTTCGGAGCAACTAGTGACGATCCCGTCACCGCGCAACTGCAGCAAATGTTGACCCTGGTTTAGCAGTTGCAAGGATTGGCACTGGTGCTCCAGTCCTTTTCAACTCTGTCCTTCCCGACACTCGAGTTGCCTGTGCAACCGGCTTTAGAATCACAGTTTGCATCCACTGCACTCCCCCCATAGCCGTCACCATCCCTAGTCTCTCCGTCAATAGGGGTGTCGACACTACCTTTTGTTACACCTCCACAACACCCACCATAGCATGCATCTCCATTATCTGGTGGTCAGCCATCTCGGCTGACAGGAGCACACGTCGTGAGCATTGTACCCGAGACCATTCCGTTTCAACAACTCTTGCTCCCGCATTCTGCACCTACTGCAGCACCACCCCCTGCATTATCCTCACCCTTGTACCACACACAAGGTTCATCTTTTATCCCACAGCACCATGCACCTATGCACGGGTACACTGGCCATCCTGCCGTAACACCAGACGGTAGAATGGTGGATCTGGAGGAGCCCTTAGGGCCGATCCATGCAATTTACGCGGCACCCGCCACTACTGCACAATCCACAACTGCAGTAGCTCCGGATGCTCTCCTCACGAGAGTAAAAGAACTGGAGAGCACTCTCCGACAAGTGCAGGGTGGGGACCGCAGGTCCTACCAATTCTGGGACCTCTGTTATTTCCCAGAGGTGACTCTCCCCCCGAATTTCCAAATCCTGGAGTTTGAAAAATACAATGGTAGGGGCTGCCCAATTTCCCACCTCAAAGCCTATTGCGGAGACCTCGCTTAGCTCCAAACTGACGAAAGGTTGTTGATCCGCCTGTTCCAAAAGAGTCTCACGGGGCCCACATTGAAATGGCTCACTTCCCTCAACATGGCCACCATCAAGACTTGGGATGACCTTACACAAGCGTTCCTAGAACAATATTCCTTCAATCTCGACTTAGTCCCCAAGCGGGAGGACTAGGTCGCTATCAAGCAGAGGCCCCAAGAAACATTTGGGGAGTATGTTGGATGTTGGCGGTCCTTGGCTTCGCAGGTCAAAGATAGACCCTCCGACGAGGAGTCTATTGAGATCATGACCGAAGGAGCACAGCCAGCAGTCAGGGCTCTGCTTAGCATTCAGCCAATCACCACCTTTTCTACATTGCTTCGGGCGGGTGCCTTTGTTGAGAGTTCACTGTGCGGCGGCAGTTTTCCAGCACTCTCTGCATTTGCCAAGCAAGCCACTTCCTCACATAATGGCGCCAGCAGCAACAACTACAACAACAACCACAATGCCAATCCACCTAGGAGGCGGGATCCCTCCAAGGATATAGTTTCTTACATTAGATCCCCAGCTGCACCAGCGAATGTCCATCCGCCCCCTCAACACCAAGTAGTTTATGCACCCACGCCCACACCTAGAGCACCTCATGCACCACACATCACTCCCACTGCCACTCCAGTTTATCCTCCCCCTCAGGTGGTGATGCGCCCGCCATTGGCACATTCGCAGCCAAGGCGGCAACGTCGTGACAGGCGCCACTATACCCCTTTAATGGAACTGTTGAGCATGGTATTCCCTAAAGTCGCATCCCTCCTAAGGCTGCCTGAGGTGCGCCTGCCACCAAGTCTGCTTCCTGCCTGGTACAGCACGAATGCGTTCTGCAATTTCCATCGGGTCGTAGGTCACTTGACGGATAATTGCCTGACACTAAGGAACGCAATGCAGGACTTGATTGACCAAAAGGTCATTGTGATTAACACACAGGAGGCAGGCCCCGTGCCCACATCAGCAGCTGCACAAGCACCACCGGCACAACCCAGTATAGTTAGCCAGCCATGACCCTAGCATTCAACCCCTAGAGCAGCAGGCCCCTCGGGAGTCACTTCCATTTTTTCTTGTTGATTCTATCTGATCTTTTATTTGTCTTACCAATCTTATTGTATATTCCCCTTTTTTTTGACAGTTGTATTTATCCTTCCTCGGTGGTTCCAAGGAGTTTTTAGTTTGATTCGTCCTATTGTTGAGGCAATCTCTGCTTTAGCTTCAACACTTTTGGTTTTCTGTATCGTGTCAACCGATTTGAGCCAGTTAATCTCATTCCTGCTCTTGAGTCTATCAGCCACTTGGCGGTTCACAACAACCCTTGCTTGATGGTCGAGAACTTGTGTCGCAACTGGGAATACGAGAAAGGAACCCCTTAGGCGATACAGCTAAGGAACCGCCAAGCCGATCAAGGTGAAAGAACGAAGAGAGCACAAAGAATTGGGATACGAGCGTCAGAACCAGCGGAAGAGATCCCCTGCGCTCAGGTAAGCCCCCAAGAACAATCATTTCCCGCGATTTAACTCACTTTACCAATGCAGGCGTATTGAATCCAAACCAAAGTTTATTCATAGCCTCAATACCATAATCACCAACAGTTTTTAGAAGATTTTTTCCTGAGAACGGTCACTCGGAACCATCAGCAGCGCATCAGGCAGCAGTAGTGCAAGATCTTGCTTAAAAAGCAAACACAGGGAGCCAGATAGATGACAGTTGGAGATCAAGACATTTTTACTCCAAGAACAATCAGAGGTGCTCGTAGGAGACTTAGTAGAGCACGACAGCATCAGGGAGGCGAACCAGTTACCTCGCCACTGCAGCCAGAGTCACAAGGACCGAGCTTCAACTATGGTCCCCCAAGAATCGAAGAAAGTCTTCACTGGACCAATGGTCGTCGCCCGTCAGCATCTCCTAACTGAAAGTACTACCAGCGATCGTCGGCCACTCCCAAGCCTTGCAAAGCATCCCATTGTGGGTCATGCATCTCCATGTTTCATGCTTTAAATTACTGCATCCGTACCGCACCTAAATCTCATCGTATGCATTGTACTTTCTTTTCATTTACATTGTAATCATAATATGAATATTGGCATAACCATTGCCTGATGAGGAAAATCGGAAGCATGTCTGCTTAAGAAGAGCTTGGTCCTCCTCACGTGTTACTACCCATGAGACTTAGGGTGTGAGGGAGCGATTATTCAGTGACATGGATGAAATGCACAGATTCCCAGGGGACCTACATCTCCAGAGGGAGGAAAAATGTTAGGTCTAGAGAGAGTGCGAGTAATAAAGAAAAATACAGACTTTGGAGCACAAAAGAAAATAAGGAGACAGAAGTAGTAGACAGAAGTTAGCTCCACTGAGAGAGGCATACAGGAAAACCCTATTCCTCCCATATAACTTGGAAAGGAGTCGAAGCATACACCAATAGATCCTACATTTGCAAGGGACTAGCCACCCCTTTTATATCAAACAGAAAGAGCAACCACCCCTCAACTTAGGTGTTTATTACTTCCAAGCAGAAATAAGGAAAGTCAGTATTCCTTTGAGGGAGAAAAATAAATATGAATCATTAAAAGAGTAGGTGTAGGGCCCTAGGAATTTGGCATGGAGTCCATGACATCTAAAGGAGAGCTACAAATAAACCTAAGTGTCTAGGTTAGTGCCACATGAGTTGAGGACATTTTTACTTCTTATGGCAGGCAATGCAGGCTTTCTCGACGCTGAGGGCATATCTTCTATACACAATGCATAAATCTTGCTTCCATCTTATAAGTCTTGCACAAATCATTTAGCATTTAGCATTGGTAAGTTCACCACTTTTGCATTTTGCATCGCTTTGCAAGGCGTTTGTCTGCATTCCGACCAGGGGCATGCCAGTTGCCTTTTGAGTTGGAATATTGGCCAAAAAAGGGATCTTCAACCAAGGGCATGTTAACTGCTCTTTGGTTGGAGTTAGGTCTTTGACTAGGGCCATGCCAGCTGCCTTTCTAAGTCAAGAAGATTATAAGGACAGTACTACTATTGGGAGCATGCAGATGAGGCTTCTCACAAAGCACTTCGGGATAAGCCTGTCAATTCACAGAAGCATGGTTGTCACGGCACACGAAACTAGCTGGCGACATATATGACAATAGCCCCAGACTCGTTGGACTTCTTCTAAGGCGAAAGTAAGCTCTGTCCGCCTGAAGCAAAAAACATGGAAAGCATGGGTTCCCAAAATTTAGCCACCGCACATAACAAGTGCCAGTTCACTTCAACCTGGGCAGGACATGCCCCAAGCCCACAATAGCTCACGATCCTCAGCAATCAGTGCACCGATCAATATTTGCAGAACATCAGAACAGTGCTTTGGTGTCAACATGGTTAGATGCTTAGGCAGATATGATTTGGCAATTATGACAATTATCCTGTGGGCCCTATCACATACAAGCAGTGCAAGTATCTTAATTTCCAAAGTCTACAGTGCAGAATGGCTGCAAGAATTGCATTGTTGTCCTCCGCACTCTGTAGTCTTCAAGAATGCCAAGAAAAGCACATGCACAAGTCTTCAAGAATCCACCAGATGGGTAACTTGCAAAAAGACCCTTTTTCACCGAGAAGTGTGCAGAATAACCTGTGAAAGGGGTGGGGAGTTATATTTGAGCAGAAACGTGCAAGCACTCCAATATCATAGCACAGCACCAATACAGCAACCTGAAATTTGCAACAAGGCCCCCAGTTTCAGAAAATTGCAAACATGCCCCAGCTTTGTCTCTGCAAACTCACAAACAAAGCCCATTCAGATCGGCACTCCAGCAAGGTTCCTTCAGAGGATATTGCACATGCATCTCAGCAAGAACTCTGGTTTCCATACCATAGCGTCAACAGCAAGCACAATTGCAGTTCTACCCTCCCAGTGCAATTACAGCCAACTTCCCTCTTGGGGGACAATCCAAGGTTTATCGCTTTTGTTTTTCGGGGTTCTCGGTCCGGGCGGACGAGATCCATCTATCCCTTCTTTCCTTGGATTTTCACAGGCGTGAAATCCTTTTGTTTGACCTTTGACCAGGCAGTCAAGGTTCTTTCCTTTGCTTTCCTTGGGTTCTTGCACCCGCAAGAACCTTGTCATTGGCTTCTGACCGGGCGGTCAGAGTCGACCTCCGATCGAGCGGTCAAGGTCATTTCCTTCTTTTCATTTTTCTCGCAGGCGCAAAAACCTTGTCTTTGGCTTCTAATTGGGCGGTCAGAGTCGACCTTCGACCGGGCAGTCGAGGTCTTTTCCTTTTCCTTTCCTTTGGCTTTTGACCGGGCGTTCAAAGTCGACCTTCGACCAGGCGGTCGAGGTCATTTCCCTGTCTTTTTCTTTGGCTTCTGACTGGGTGGTCAGAGTCGACCTTCAACCGGGCGGTCGAGGTCATTTCCTTGTCTTTTCCTTTGGCTTCTGACCGGGCAGTCAAAGTCGACCTTCGATCGGGCGGTCGAGGTCATTTCCTTTTCCTTTTCTTTGGCTTCTGACTAGGCAGTCAAAGTCAACCTTCGACCGGGCGGTCGAGGTCATTTCCTCTCCTATTTTCGATTCTCACGGGCGTGAGATCCTTTTCCTTGGCTTCTGACCGGGCGGTCAGAGTCGACCTTCGACGGGGCAGTCGAGGTCATTTCCTTTTCCTTTTCTTTGGCTTCTGACTGGACGGTCAGAGTCGCCTTTGACCGGGCGGTCGAGGTCATTTCCTTTCCTGTTTTGGATTCTCGCAGGCGCGAGATCCTTTTCCTTGGCTTCTGACCGGGCGGTCAAAGTCGACCTTTGACCGGGTGGTCAAGGTCATATCCTTCTCTTGGATTTTCACGAGCGCGAAATTTAGCTTATTGATTTTGACCGAGCGGTCAATGTGATTTGCCCTCTTGGATTTTCGTGGGTGCAAAATCCAGCTTGTTGACTTTGACCAGGCAGTCAATGTCATTTGCCCTCTTGGATTTTCGCAGGTGCGAAATCCAGCTTGTTGACTTTGACCGGGCGGTCAATGTCATTTGCCCTCTTTGATTTTTGCGAGCGTGAAATCTAGCTTGTTGACTTTGACTGGGCGGTCAATGTCATTTGCCCTCTTGGTTTTTCGCGGGCGCGAAATCCAGCTTGTTGACTTTGACCGAGCAGTCAATGTCATTTTCCCTCTTGGATTTTCGCAGGCGCGAAATCTAGCTTGTTGACTTTGACCAGGTGGTCAATGTCATTTGCCCTCTTGGATTTTCACGGGCGCGAAATCTAGCTTGTTGACTTTGACCAGGCGGTCAATGTCATTTGCCTCTCCTGGATTTTCGTGGGCGCGAAATCCAACGTGTTGACTTTGACTGGGCGATCGAAGTCATTTGCTTCTCTCGGTTTTTCACGGGCAGGAAATCCGACGGCTTGACCTTTTGACCGGATGGTCAGGGTCCTTGTCCTTCTCTTGGATTTTCACAAGCAAGAAATCCAGCGGCTTGACCTTTTGACCGGATGGTCAAGGTCCTTATCCTTTCTCTTCTGGGTTTTCGCGGGTGCGGAATCCAACTGTTTGACCCTCTGACTGGCGGTCAAGGTCCTTTTTCCCTTTTCTCTTCCGAGTTTTTCACGGGCGCGAAATCTCTTTGTTTGCCCTCGGTCCATGCAAACAGGGCCTTCTTGTTTGACAAATGGTATGTTTGTCATGTCCCTTTCCCTTGGGCTAGTATTCCTAACTCGGTTGACAACCGTCATACTGTCTGGCGATCGGGATGGCAAGACTTAGCTGGCTCGTCATATCCCGTCTCTTCAGGTTGATTACCTCAATAATCCGACTGATGAGTTCGACAACTTATCATTTTCCTACCAGTGGTTCCCTCTATGTGCAGGATCTCTTTATCTTTTGCCTTATTACTTCAGCACTAGCATCAACATTGCATTGCCTAACAAGCACCCATTCTTGTGTTTTATGTTAACATCTGCTTTGCATCAGCCTTCAGCATCGGCTCTTGCATTTGTCTTTTGCATTGGCATCACATTTCCAGCACTTAGCCCAGCAGTCGCACGCATTTTGCATTTGCATTTACATTTAGCAACAAGTCATGACTTTCGGTGCATCCGCCGGATAAATGACTTACTGCCTACAGCAAACACCATCCTTCTACAACCTCAAAATGGGGGTATCTTGTCAACCCTGAGCATCGGTCTTGGTTCCTTTCATCCCTCGACCTCACTCAGGGAGGAGCATCTGTAGACACCTCGATTTTGAGGGGCAGCAATGTGGCCCACCTAACCACAGTTGAAGCACTAGTTTCCACCGGGAGCACTGAACCCCGTCTAACTAGGGCCAGCTCCGCTACCCCCAGCAAAACCCTGCCGGTCCGTAGAGGAAACACTGGACCTCGCCTTCTGCTCCTTCTTCAGAGCTACCTGAACTACTGGTACTTGGTGGACCGGAGAAAGAGAACCAGGAGGTAAAAGAAGACTTACCCTTCCTTTTGGAACGACTCTCCAGAAACTTCTGGTGCTCCGCCTCAAAGCAATAAGTCATCCCAACCACGTCCTCCACAGTCTAGCACCGACAGCCCATCAGCTTTACCCATAGCCTTGGGTTCAAGTCGTCCAGAAACCTCTGCGCCCGCTCCTCCTCAGACTCATAGGTAGGAGCAAAATGTTCCAACCGGACGAACTCAGTCTCATACTCGAGCACCGACATCGTGCCCTGCTCCAAACTCCGAAAATCTCAACGAAGCTGCTCCTTCACATGAGCGGGAAAATACTTGTCATAGAAGGCTACCTTGAAATCCTTCCACTAGATGCTAACAGTAACTGAGTCCCAGAACTTCAGCCGCCTCACAGACTTCCACCACCTATTTGCCACACCATCCAGTAGATAAGTCGCCAACTGCACCCAATGCTCCTCTAGACAGGCCATGCTCTCCAGCATCTTCACCACTTTCTCCAACCAGGCCTCGCTGTCCTCAGCACTGACCTTGCCCTTGAACAACAGCGGACGAAGCTTCGTGAACTGGTTCAACCACGGGTCACCCGACGGCTCACTAGTACTACTCTTGCTGAACGCGTGAGAGATCCTATGTGCCAAACTCCTCAGATCCACACGAATTGTCTTCCATCCACCTACGTCCTCTCAGGGCTCGGTCTCCTCTACAGGGACCTTGCCCTTACAACCATGAGAAGGCAACCTACTGTAGAAAGGCAAAGTACCTGCACCACAGACAAAACAACAACCAGAAAACCATGAAGAGATCAGGTGCAAACTCTACCATGCATGCAAAAACCTATGGAGTCTCTAGACCGAATGTCCTAGGTGTAGTGCAACCTAGTAAACCTAAAGCTCTAATACCAACTGTGACGCCCCACATTTTCCCATAACAATTTAAACAAATTAAATTACAGAAAAATAAAAGCTAACAGAAAAATATCATCTACCAGGAACTTGTGTGTGCGGCTAGAAGACTCCGATCTATATGCATTACGTTAAACCAACCGCATGTCTGCACCCGCAAACCAAAACCACAAGGAAAACGCATGAGTGACAGGAGTCACCCAGTACGCACCCCATAAAAACCGCAAAAAACAAAACTAAAATTAATTTTTCCTTTAAATTCATTTCGCAAACCATTTTCTCAAAACTTCACAAATCAGGCCCACACTGGCCAAAACCACAACCAGGACTCTACTAGCCCAAAACGACAAGCAAAGGCCCTCAATGGCCAAAACCACACACAATCAGTCGGGAAGCCTGGCACCAAGAAACCAAACTCTGGCCACAAGCAGTCCATCGAAGAGCAACCAATGCCGTCTGCACTGCCACGACATGCCACCCTGTGTAGGAGCCATGTTGTCGCTTGATTCTCCCACCTGGAGAACCCTCACAAATCCAACCCCTCCTTAGGAAGGTTGTTCTGTCTCTTAGGATGCTACCAACTACGGGGCACGTGTCCCACCCACACTGGCCACCACAGGGTACGCCTCCTCACGGCGTCCTCCACACACGGTACTCAAGAAGGAGTGTCATACTGTAGACACCCCGATTTTGAGGTGACTCATAGATAAACTTTCCAGATGTTGCTTTGGATGTGGCAAATTCAATCCCATTAGCTAAACCAACCCCAAGCTTACAACAGGCCTGCAGCCCAATTAGAAATCCAGACAGGTAGGGGAGAGCACCAAGTTAGAGCACCAATGTTGAGCATCTAGCTGGAGCACCAAGCAAGAGCACAGAATTGGAGCACCTAGCTGGAGCACCAGGCTGGCGCACCTACCTAGCGCACCAAGCTGACGCACAGCCACTTCTCAGGCTGTTGACAGCTGGCTTTCCACCTCCCATGTCTGTAACCTCCACCAGCGAATATGCCATGGAATCTACGCCAGGCTCTTCGTTTACAAGGCTGCCTGCATTCCATGGGAGGTTACCCTTGAAATTTCCTATATAAGGACCCCTATAGGCAGCCATTTGGGACCCCTGATCAAGCAATCCAGATCCAAGAGAGCACCTTGAGCAAGCCATATACTGATTTCAGCAACCTATTCTCGTTTTCTTGAGCATCCTCTTGCATTCTAAAGCATCTCCAGCCCTTCCAAAGCAACGAGGATCATATTATCTTGGGTTTTCTAAGAAGGAACACTTGGGACAAGGTAGGTTCCTTTCTTTTCGTTTTATCTTTAATCATAGCTCTTGCACTAAATAAAGTATGCCATGCACTTCATATAA
The DNA here is from genome assembly GCA_024699735.1 of Posidonia australis. NCBI lineage: Eukaryota > Viridiplantae > Streptophyta > Magnoliopsida > Alismatales > Posidoniaceae > Posidonia > Posidonia australis. The sequence goes on from JAMKQA010030300.1 coordinate 11,838, forward strand.
ACTGATTTTTTTCCTTGTTGTTTACATGAGATTCATGATGAGAAAATTACCCCATGTATAAGATATTCTGCATGTAAAATCTGAATGAAGAAATCT
>JAMKQA010030302.1:0-12480 GCA_024699735.1 Posidonia australis
TATATGCTCATGCATGAAGATGATTGAAAACATGCCAAATCAAAGCAAAGAAAAGGAATCAAGGGAAAAAGTTAATCCGAGGGTCATATGTAGGCATTGTTAATGCCGCTTTACTGTACGCCCTTGGGCGATGAGGAAAATGGTGAAAATCAAGAAATTCTCGAAAAGCGTTTCACAAAACAGTGAAAATTGGGTTAAATCCGAGAAAATCAAAAAGGGGAAAATAATCATCATTTCGGGACAATGTAGGCTCTGACAAGCCTTTTAATGTACGCCCTCGGGCGATGGAAAACCAAAACAAGTGAAAACTATAGAAAATCTGGAAAACTGGGAGAAAACCAAGCAAGAATCAAGCTGGGAAAGCGTGTGCAAAATCGAGAAGAAATGATGAGAAAATCTATACAAAAAGATGTGAAAGGTCATGCAAAATGCAAGTGTGAATGCAAATATGAAAACTCCAAGGGGTTTTGTGCAAAAAGCCCAAATTCCGAGGAAAACAGAAGTTTGGAAGCCCAAATCATCGAAAATACATAGGAAAACACATTCTATGCAATTATGAAGAAATATGGGGTCAAATGTGCCTCCTTAGTCAAAATGAAGTTCTCTAGGTGTCAAAATGCAATTTACCCACTAACGCATGCATTTAAATCAATTCTACAAAAAATCAAAGTAAAATGCAAGAAAAAGTCCCAAAAATGATCCAGCAAGTTTCAGGGGCAAAATGGTCATTTTACCATTGAAAACAAGCAATCAGAGTAAAATCAATGAAGTATAAGGACTAAACTACAAATTGCCCAGTAGAAAAAAGCATCAAGAAGAATTTCAGTAAAGTCTGAGAGTTAAAATGCAATTTACCCTGTGGAAACATGCTTCAGAAAAGTTTTCAAAAACTCCAGGGGTTTAAATGCAAATAAACCAAAGAAACGAACATTCTGGAAAGTTTCTGCAAAGTCTAGGGGTTTAAATGGAATTTAACCAGTAGAAACATGCATCCATAAAAATTTGAGAGAATCATGTGGGCTAAAGTGCAATTTAACTAACAAAAATAACTTTCCAGCAAGTTTCAGAAGAATGCAGGAGCTTACATGCAAATAAACCATAAAAAATGAGCATTCCGAAACATTATGAGAAGTGTAAGGGCTGATATGCAATTTCTACAGAATGGTTCCAAGGAAATCTAGGGTTTTCTATGTAATTTGTCTGAAACAAAATACATTCAAAAAACTCTGAAGGGCTTTTAGTAATTTTTTAAACTCAGAAAACATTATTTTAAATGCTTAGGGTAAAACTTGTAATATTTTCAGTTAAAACATTATTCGAATGATTTTAGAAAAATGATGGAAGGACCTAAATGTAACAGAAATACCTAAAAGTAATGCCAGAAGGACTTAAATGCAAGAAGAGTAAAAAATTTTAGATTTTACTTTAAAAAGTTTTAAAAGTTTTTTAAAAGAAATGAAAAAAGAAACGACGGCGCAGGCGGCAGAGCTCTACAACCAACAACCATCAGAGGAAGCTAGAGGGGGACCTCTAGAGATCTGATCTTAGATCAGACCCCACAAGAAGCAAGAGGGGAAAGAAAGAGAGAGATCCACCGGAGCCGATGCGCGATCGGACGATGGGAAATGCCTCCCCTCCTCCTCCGTCGTTGCGGGTCTCCAGCAACGGCGTTGGGGAAGAAGGGGACTCCAAAGGCTGAGGCACAGCTGCTCTAAGGCTTCTGGTGGTTGTGGGACGCATCGGGGCTTCCTCTGGAGCGATGCGAACGCTTCGAGGAGCGAGATGGTAGCCCGACCATCACCGCAGTGGCTTCCTCCAGTGAGCGACACTGCTGGAGCAATCCAAGGCTCCTAGCGCAGTCCTGATGGTTCCAGAGGCTTCGTGGGACATGATAGAGGGTTTTTGGGGCTTCGAGGCATGCGAGGGGCTGGAGGCCGACGCGGCAACTCTAGATCCCATCGTCTTCTCCGGCGACGGCAGGATCTGAACGACATTCCGGCGGGCGTCGTGTGGACTCCTGGGAGCGACGGAGCGGCGAAACAAGGGATTGAGAAGCATTAGGGAGGCCAGAGGAGAAGGAGAGAGGACTCAGGGATCCAGGAGGCTCTCTGGATTGCCCGCCCCCCACCTCTATCTCCAGAGTGTGGCGACGGCAAGGCACGGTGGAGCGCCGCTAGCCAAATGATCGCTCTGAATCCCTTCGAAACGCTCCAGGAAGAGAGGAGGAGGTCTGGAGGATCAGAATTCAAACAATTAAGAGAGAATCAGTGTGTACCTGGCTGCAGTTGCCTCATCGGAGCTCTGGAAATGCCTTCCTTCCTCCTCCGCGATAGCTCTCGCACTACTCCTCTCCTTCTCGCTCTCAATTCTCAGTTCACTCGTGTGCTTAAGGGGTGTGTTGCTCTTTAATTCAGTGTCCTCTTCCTCCTTATAGGCAAACGGAAACTGAACCCAAAACCGACAAGGGACCAAACATGTAACAGAATCAAATAACAACACTCTAACTCTACTAAACCAACTCCAAAAAAGCAAAAACAGACTAACCGCATGCTAACGGCAATCCCCTCGCTGCTCCCCCTTGTCCCCTACCCGTTGACAGTGTTCGACGATGATCCAGGCATCTCTGGCGACCCATTCGACTATTGGAGATGCTTGGTTGGCTTACTGAATCAACGATGAGATGTGCTGGAGGATGAGCTCAATGGCTGATTCATGAGAGATTGGTGAAGAAAAGCAATGGGTTCGGTGAGGTGGTTTGTCTTATTTTTGGTAAAGAAAGATTAAATGAAGAATGATTTAATGGATATGGTATGGATGAAATAAAATGTTGGGTTGAAGAGAAAGAGATAAATTGTTTATGATAGACCTTAATGGGCTTTGGCCTTAATTTGGGCTTAAGGGGCCTATGTGGACCTTGTGGGCCCGCATGGGCCCAAATGGGGCTAAATGGGCCTATGTGGGCCTTCATGGGCCCAAGTTGGCTTCCATGAATTAAATGGGCCCAAAGAGGGTTAGAACTCTGCCACCACATCTCCATCCTGTAAAATCAGAAAATTGGGTTGTTTACAATATGTGTAGATTTTGGGTTGTATTGATGGTGATGTCAGCGCCTCTCCGTTTGTCGATGACACTTGTGATTGCCACTTATCGATTCATTATAGTGGCTAATAAGATGCCTTTGGGTGATCCTGATGTGCTCATTTCACTAGATTGATAGTAAGATATCGTTTAGTGACATCCTCATGCGATGTAGCATATTCCTTCCTTCAAAATAGACAAATAGATCTAGATTAGCTTACAGGTGTAGTACATAATCTCAGAAAAATGATAAACAACATAAATAGATGCAAATAATACTAACCGAGGGTGGTTCCTCGCATGCATATACGATGACCTATATAAGGAATGTAATGATGTTAAAAAAATAGATTTGAAACGAATACTCCCTTCACCCTCTATGTTGTATGCTGTGGGATGAGGAAGTGGAGGTGCAGACAATGCTCTAGGTTTTCTCTTCTCAAAAAGCCTAGATCTCACCTTTCCCAGATTTTCTCTTCTCAAAATGCCTTCCCCTTTAACTCTAGGTTTAGGAGTCTATTTATATATATTTTCCAACGTCATTTCGTTGTAAATTGTGTAGATATTATTTTAGGTTCAAATGTAAATACAAATTTAAATTTTTAAAATTTTAAATCAAATATTTTATTTAGTTGCCATATGTAGCGGTGACAACTATAGATATTTTATTTTCCTTGGTGCGGGAAATCAATTAAAAGATAATAAAATAATCTATTTAACCTAATCACCGCTATTCCTTAGGGTGGGAAATCAAATACAAAATAATAAAATTTAAATTGTTTAAAATTTAAATCCTAAACTAATTTATTACAATCCTAGCAACTGCCTAAGACTTAGTTTCCAATTTTAAATTTTCTCCTTATTGAAAATATATTTATAAAGAATTTTGAATTTAAACACAAACTTACTTTTTAAGTAAACTAAATTTAAAAAAAATATCTTCTATAATTTCGTTAGGGACGTTAATTAGTTTTGTGGTTATTTTAGAATTGATCTAAATTTGTAACTTCATAGATATTTTGGATTATTTTCACATTTTAATATTATTTGAATTTAGAAATAGATATAATATTTAAAATTGTCATAACTAAATTAAAATTTTAGTTTTTATCTCCAAAAATCTATAATAAAAATATATTATTCTAAAGCGTATGATATTAATTTTCTAAAATTTTCTTTAATTAGTTGCAAATTTTAAAAGACTATAGATATTATTTTAAAGGAATATGTCATTAAGAATAATATCTAAATATATAATCTCGAATTTTTTTCACCATATAATTCTAGAAATTAATTTAAGATAATATGTAGAACTAACCACTTTTAGATTATTGTAAGGATTTTCTGAATTGATTTATTATTTTTTCCCCTTTTTTATTAGAATATTATAGAGTTTAATATAAATAATAATAATTTCAAAACATGTATTAAAATGCTTTAGAAAAGACCATAGAATATGTTAGAGCTTGAGTGATCTTAAATTATAGGGAAAATATTAAATGAAGATTGTTGTCTATTTTATTGGCAACTAACTTTGTTGCTTGTTTGAGAGATGATTAACTTGGTTGCCATTCTTAGTGGCAACTAATGTTGTTGCTACTCTGGTGGGCGATAATAGTGTTTTTAGCAATTTTTTTCTTTGTTTCTTTAATATTTGCACATCAATCCAAAGGTTGGTGCCATTGAGTTTGTTGCAGTTTTTCCATAGCTTCTTTAATATTTGCACCATAATCCAATGATTGATGCTACATGAATGTGTAACACCCTAAAATTCATTATGCTTGTAATTAACTAGAATTAATGAATTTTGATTATGGTCCGGAGTTACTGACACGTGCTCCTTATTTATGGGCTTTCTGAATGGTATTTGGGCTTCGTTTTAGTTTTAGCTAGAAATTAACTAGAGGCACAAATACCTCACACAAATTATCAGCACAACTTTGTGGCACACTCTCCTAGCATAATAAGGTGTAACCATGCCGGTGACAACCTCGGGCTTGGCACGAAAGGCCAAATGCGCGAGGATCGGCAAAGTCACGGCAAATCAATAAAAATAATGATAAAAAAGTAGGAGTCGCCACCTAGTCTATTGAAAAACAGAAGATGAGGAAAACAGCTTAAAACGTTCAAATCATGCAATAAAGCCAATGGAAACGGTCTTCATAAACCAGAAATGGGCAAGGATCCCTGTTACGCACAAGGAAGGTATTAGGCACCCTCGTGCGACCGAAAATCGGTCTTTTAATGGGTTTCTCGTTTACTTATATGAAATGTCAGCTTTTCAGCCTTTTCTGTACGCCCGAGGGTGTTATGCAATGCCATGCTAACTGAGTGGTGTCTTATGCTAAATAGGAGTGCATGGGATGTGGGGTGTATCCTAATGCTCAGAAGGATCACTCGTATCGCAGGTCAAGCATTGATGCAAGGATATTGCATAAATAAGATCAAAGATCTAAGAATTTCAAGTGATTTTCATCGTTGCTTTACTATATGCAAAAATATGATCTATCATGAATGAAAGGGGTTGAAAACAGAATATGGTCTTCCTGATATACCGAGGAAGAAAAGTAGAGAAAACCAAAAGCAACTCCATATGGGAAAACATGCTAAATACCATGCCAAATGCTGCAATGTGCAACAGAAAATATGCTGGTGCGCCAGACTGGTGCTCCAGTCTAGTGTGCCACCTATGTGCTCTACTAATGCTAGGAAAGTGTGCCAGAGAAAATCAAAATGCCATGCAGTGCCATATCATGCAATATGATGGAAACAAGAATGCAATACAACCTTGTAATCTTGTAAACTCGTCAAGAAATGCACATAAACATCTATTAAAATCTAACTATGAAAACATAACATGGGTCTTGTGTTCAAGGGATGAATGCCTCACACAATATCACACCCTCCCTATGCTAAGTAAGAACAATGAGATACAGTCATGCTACCAAGATCTAGGTCATGGGCTGATGCATAAGAACCTCCATATAGGAGTTCTTGGGGCAATCAGCTTAACAGATTTCAGCAATAGACTGAGTAAGCAAGGTGTAAAAGGTCTTAAAAACAATGTCATCATAAGCTGAAAACTTTCATGTAAAGACATGTAATATCCAAGAATCAACACCAGGAAAACCAGAGTCAAATGCATCCAGGAAGCCATGCAGATGATGATGCAAATTGGGTGATTTACTCTCTGACCAGACTGGTGCACCAGAGTGGTGCTCTGGTAAGGTGCGCCACTCTAGTGTGCCACTATGGTGTGCCACTGTGGTGTGCCAGAATGGTGCTCCCTAGAAACCTTGAATGAGACTACAGTCTGATTCAAGAATCTGGTACAGATTTCAGAGATGGATGGTTTTTCTTTAACCCAGATTAGTTATACAAATAATTGTGACAGAAACATGATGAGATACAAACAAATGAATGTCTTTTATCATTTTGTTTAAATCATGACAAATCATGGTTTATGGGCTGAAATACTTGCATGGGATTCTAAAGGATAAGAAATGAGTGAGTGAGCATGATAACCATATGCAAATGATGAGTACATAAAGAGTATATTTGCTATTTATTTCCTAGCATACATGTGCATGAATCATGGTTTCTTGTGTAAAGAAACAGAGAAGAAAGGCCATTTGCAAAAATATTACAATGCAGAATTTTTATTCAGATTTTACATGTAGAGTGTCTAATACAAGGAGCAATCATCTCATCCTAAAACTCTCATGTAAATAGCATAAAATCAGAATACCAATGATGTTCATAGCATGTTTATCCAGTGCAATAATTAAGATTAAAAGAAAGGAGAGAAACTTACCTTGTCCAAGGTGTTCCTTCTTAGAAAACCTAAGATAAGACTTCCTTGTTGCTTTGGAGGGGCTGGAGATGCTCTAGAGTGCAAGGGTGTTCTTAGGAAACGAGAGAGAGTTGCTAGAATGAGTAGATAGCTTGATCAAGATTAGCCAAGTGTGCTAAATGGTTGCTAATGGGGGTCCTTATATAGAGCTTCACAAGGGTAACTCCCATGGGATGTAGACAGCATCGCAAACGAAGAGTCTGGCGTAGATTCCCATGGCATATTCACTGGTGAGGGTTACAAACATGGGAGATGGAAAGCCAGCAGCCAGCAGCCGAGAGGTGGATGTGCGCCAGCTTGGTGCGCCATGATGGTGCGCCACCTTGGTGCTCCAACTAGGTGTGCCACTGTAGTGCTCCTGCTCGGTGCTCCACATTGGTGCTCTCCACTAGCTACCTGAATTGCTAATTGGGCCATAGGCTTGTGGTCGGTTTATGCAATGATCTCTGGCTAGTTAAAAGGTTGAATAGGATTCAAAAGTGGTTGAGCATCCCGCATCCAAAGCAACATTCAGAAAGTTAATCAATGAGCCACCTCAAAATTGGGGTGTCTACAGATGCCCCTCCCTGAGCGATGTCGAGGGACGGAGGGAACCGAGACCGATGCTTAGGGTTGACATGATACCCCAATTTTGAGGTTTGCAAAGGAATGGTGTTTACTGTAGGCATTATGTCACTTATCTGGTGGATGCACCGAAAGTCATGACTTGTTGCTAAATGAAAATGCAAAATGCATGCGACTGCTGATCTAAATGCTGGAAATGTGTGATGCCAATGCAAGATGCAAATGCAAGAGCCGATGCTTGATGCTAACATTGATAATACGAATAATGAGTGCTTGTAAGGAAAGCAATGTTGATGCTAATGCTTAAGTAAAATGGCAAAAGCAAAGAAATTCTACGCGGAACCACTGGCAGGAAAATGATAAGTTGTCAAACTCATCAACCGGATTATTGAGGTTATCAACCTGAAGAAGGCAGGGTATAACAAGCCAATCAAGTTTTGTTAACTCGAACGCCAGACAGCTTGACGGTTATCAACCGAGTAGTTGGGGATACCGTCCCAAAGAAAGGAGCATGACAAACATACTATTTGTCAAACAAGAAAGAAAGGGCCCTATCCTCACAGACTTAGGGCAAGCAAAGGGATTTCGCACCTGCGAAAACCGAAAAGAGAAAAGGATATAAAAAGACCTTGACCGCCCGGTCAAAAGGTCAAGCAGCTGGATTTCGCACCTACAAAAATCCAAGGAATAGGAAAGGAAATGACCTTGATCGCCATACTGAATGTCGACTTTGACCACCTAGTCAAAAGCCAAGGAGAAGGATTTCGCGCCCGCAAAAATCCAGAAGAAACTGACCATGACTGATCGGTCAAAGGTTGACTCTAACCACCTGGTCAGAAGCCTCAAAAAAGGATTTTGTGCTAGCAAGAATCCAAGGAAAAGGATATGTCCTTGACCACCTGGTCAAAAGGTCAACAGCTAGATTTCGCGCCCGTAAAAATTCAGGGAAGGTCAACCTGACCGCTTCGTCAAAAGGTCAACTGCTGGATTTCGCGCCTGCGAAAATCTAAGGAAAGGGACCCTGACCGCGTAGTCAAAAGGTCAATCGCTGGATTTTGCGTCCGCGAAGATCCAAGGGAAAGGAATATGACCTCGACCGCCTGGTCAATAGCCAAGGAAAAGGATCTTGCGCCCGCAAAAATTCAAAAAGAAAGGGATAAGGACCTTGACCACCTAGTCAAAAGGTCAAACAGTAGGATTTCGCGCTCGCAAAAATCAAAGGAAAAGGCTATGACCTTGACCGCCCGGTCCAATGGTCAACAGCTGGATTTCGCGCCCGCAAAAATCCAAGGGAAAGGAATGACCTTGATCGCCTGGTCAAAAGGGCAAACAGTCGGATTTTGCGCCTACGAAAATCAAAGGAAGGGGACCCTGACCGCCTGTTCAAAAGGTCAACCACTAGATTTCGCTCTTGGAAAATCCAAGGAACAGTATAATACCTTGACTGCTCGGTCAAAGGTCGACTCTGATCGCCCGATCCGAAGCCAAAGAAAAGGATCTCGCTTTTGCAAAAATCAAAGGAAACGGATATGACCTTGACCACCTGGTCAAAAGGTCAAACAACTGGATTTCCCACCCATGAAAATCCAAGGAGCAGGATATGACCGTAACCGCCCGGTCAAAAGGTCAAACAGCTGAATTTCACGCCCGCGAAAATCCAAGCAACAGGATATGAACTTGACCACCTGGTCAAAAGGTCAAACAACTGGATTTCACGCCCACGAAAATCCAAGGAAAAGGATATGACCTTGACCACCTGGTCAAAAAGTCAAACAGCTGGATTTCGCACCCACGAAAATCCAAGGAGAAGGATACAATCTTGACCACCCAATCAAATGGTCAAACAGTTGGATTTCGCACTCGCGAAAATCCAAGGAAATGGATATGACCAAGACCACTTGGTCAAAAGGTCAAACAATTGGATTTCGTGCCCGCGAAAATCCAAGGAGCAGGATACGACCTTGATCGCCCTGTTAAAAGGTCAAACAGTTGGATTTCGCGCCCGCAAAAATCCAAAGAAAAGGATATGACCTCGACCACCTAGTCAAAATGTCAAATAGCTGGATTTCATGCCTGCGAAAATCCAAAGAGCAGGATACAACCTTGATCGCCCGGTCAAAATGTGAAATACCTAGATTTCGCGCCCGTGAAAATCCAAAGAAAAGGAAATGACCTTGACCACCTGGTCAAAAGGTCCAACAGTTGGAATTCACGCCCACGAAAATCCAAAGGGAAGGATATGACCTTGATAGCTCAGTCAAAAGGTCGAACAACTGGATCTTGCACCCGTAAAAATCCAAGGAAAGGATATGACCGTGACCGCCCGGTCAAAAGGTCGAACAACTGGATTTCGCGCCCGCGAAAATCCAAGGAAAGGATATGACCTTGATCGCCCGGTCAAAAGGTCGAACAATTGGATTTCGCTACTACGAAAATCAAAGGAAGGGGACCTTGACCGCCTGGTCACAAGATCAACAGCTGCATTTCACACCTGCGAAGATCCAAGGAAGGGAACCCTGACCGCCTGGTCACAAGGTCAACCGTTGGATTTCTTGCCTGCGAAAATCCAAGAAAAGGGACCCTGACCACCTGGTCAACAGGTCAACTGCTAGATTTCGCGCCTGTGAAAATCCAAGGAACAAGTTAAGGACCTCAACTGCCCGGTCATGAGGTCGACTCTGACCACCTGGTCAGAAGCCAAAGAAAAGGATCTTGCGCCTGCGAAAATCCAAGGAACAAGCTAAGGACCTCGACCGCCCAGTCAAGAGGTCGAGTCTGACCGCCCAGTCAGAAGTCATAGAAAAGGATCTCGTGCCCGTGAAAATCCAAGGAACAGGATAAGACCTTGACCGCCCAGTCAAAGATCGACTCTGACCGCTCGGTCAAATGCCAAAGAAGAGGATCTCGCGCCCGCGAAAATCGAAGGAACAGTTTAAGACCTTGACCACCCAGTCAAAGGTCGACTCTGACCGCACGGTCAGTAGTCAAAGAAGAGGATCTCGCGCTCGCGAAAATCCAGGAAGTTTCGGACTTATCGACCAGGATGGGACAATCGTAAGATTCAGACTTACCAACCAACAGGGACAATGATAAGTTTCAGACTTATGAACCAGAAGGAACAATGATAGGTTTCAGACTTATCGACGAGGAAGGGACAGTGATACGTTTCAGACTTATCGACCAGAAGGGACAGTGATAAGTTTTGAGCCATATCGACCAGGAAGGGACAGTGATATGTTTCAGACTTATCGACAAGAGGGTATAGTGATAAGTTTCGGACTTATCGACCCGAAGGGACCATGATAAGTTTCGGTGTTATCGACCAGAAGGGACAGTGATAAGTTTCGGACTTATCGACTAGGAAGGGACAATGAAATGTTTCGGACTTATCTACCAATAGGGCAATGATAAGTTTCGGACATATCTACTAGAAGGGATAGTGATAAGTTTCGGACTTATTGATCAGAAGGGACAGTGATAAGTTTTAGACTTATCAACCAACAGGGACAATGATAAGTTTCAGACTTATCAACTAGAAGGGATAATGGTAAGTTTCAGACTTATCATCCAGAAGGGACAATGAAAATTTTCGAACTAATCGACCAGAAGGGGCAGTGATAAGTTTCTGAATTATCGACCAGAAGGGACAATGATAAGTTTGGGACTTATCAACCAACAGGGACAATGATAAGTTTCGGACTTTATCGACCAGAATGGACAATGATAATTTCCGGACTTATCAACCAACAGGGACAATGATGAGTTTCGAAATTATCAACCAATAGGGACAATTATAAGTTTCGGACTTATCCACCATATGGGACAGTGATAAGATTCGGACTTATCGACCAGAAGGGATAGTGATACGTTTCGGACTTATCGACCAGAAGGGACAATGATAAGTTTCGGACTTATCAACCAACAGGGATAATGATAAGTTTCAGACTTATCGACCAGAAGGGACAATGATAAGTTTCGGACTTATCGGCCAGAAGGGACGGTGATATGTTTTGGACTTATCGACCAGAAGGGACAAAATTTGCCCTATTTAGCAAAGAAGTAATGTTCCAATCATCCACGTCGGGGCAATAAAACGAAATACTCGACTATTATCTGGGTTACCCCAGCGCCAAGCCGGTAGGGAAAAGAAGGCAAACTCTTGCATCAGTCATGCACATGTAGTCAGGGTGGCGATTTCCATTCCGCATCAATCATGATCGATCAACAGACTGGCTAGAGATGTTCTGCTGTATTTATTATCACAGTCAAATGAGTGTTTACATGTACTGCAACCTGTAAGAACCAGCAACAAGATGCGCATGTTAAAAATCTTTGTTATCTCTAGATCTCTTGGAGCCCGAGGCTTTGGTAAAGAGTGTCCAACTCGGTGTGGCACTGCAGATTGGCCAAGTTTCCTCGACTTCAGCTTCATAGTTTGCTGTGCAACTTCTCCCTTCTATGGTTGGGAGTTCTTATGAGCGTACAGAACGACTGAGCAGGTGAGATAGTTCTCTATTCATAGTGTAAGAGCTCAGGGGGTATTCTTTGAACCGTGCTAGCATATGACCCTGAGCCAAAGAATCCTGCTGGTAACCGAACTACTACATCACACGGATTGGGTAATACTCCACTCCACAAGTCAACCTCATCAGGACGATAAGCCGCTTGTCTGTTGTATTGATGAACGCTTCAAAGTTGCAAGAAGCTGATGGGATAATGCACCATATGATCTTCTGTTTTGTCAGGCTTTGTAGTCGCTCGTTGTGACCATGCCGGTGGAACCCCTGGGTGCGGTTCACCAAAACCTTACACCGGTGTGCGGAAACACACTGGGAGGTCCGATACAGTCATGGCAAAAATGGTGAATCTGGAGGAAGAGACAAGACTCAGAAACACCAAAGGGAAAACAAAAGGATAAGGAAAGGAGTCGCCACCTAGTCTTTTAATGGAAAGACGAGGAAAACCAAGAAAACACCAAAAAAGGC
>JAMKQA010030303.1:0-10830 GCA_024699735.1 Posidonia australis
ATTTCTAGAAAAAATTTTAAACTGTGGATTTAAATAATTTTGCATACATGATTCAAAATTTTTATTTTCAGAAAAAGAAAATGGTTGTTCGTCTTGTACTATAAATTTAGTTATTCCTTCCTTAACTTCTTCTGTATTATATTTCCAATTAAACCACTAGATCCTACTTGTAATTTCGATTGTTTTAAATCTGTGTTGTTATCTTTATTATGTTTGGATATACATTTTTGTAAATGTCTAGATATATGACCTACACCCTCTCCCCTAGGACATGTGTATGTGGTATTACAATAATTATAGTAACACCTACTTTGATCTACAGGGTCTAATGTAACATGCTCCCAAACCTAAAAACTTTGTTTCCTAGGTTTTTTAGTGGTTGTGGACTGTGAAGTATGTGTTGGGGTAAACTGAGGCTGATCTGACTCCATACTAGGGATATAGTCATGGCTACCAACATTACCAATATTTTCTATTTTAATATAAAAAATGAATATAAAATAATAAAATCCTTAACCCACAAAAACCAAAACCCAAAAAAGGAAGGATTAGAAGTAAAGAATTTGGAGGGATTAGAAGTAAAGAAATTTTGATGTTGCTGGCTCAGCTAGTGTCACGTGGAGACTGGAGTCAGGAGAGTAGAAGACCGGGTAGAATCAAAGCCAAACAGCGAAATCTTCACTTAAAATCCTCACTTGAAAATTAGGAGAAATTTGTAGTTGAGAAAGTTGTAGAAGAGAAGATTAAGTTGTGAAGAAAAATAAATGGGGAGGGGGGTATTTATAGGATAAAATTATTGAATTTAAAAAAAAAAAAAAATGGCTGTTGCATAACGACGACAAAAAAAAAGACCGTTGCTTTATTTTTTTTTTAACGGGACAGGTAGCTCAGCCCGGCCCTGTTTTAATTTTTTTTAACGGCCCTGTTTTACGTTTTTGTTTGAAATTTTTTAAAAAAAATATGGGCCAGGCTACTCAGCCCAACCCTGTTTTACGTTTAATTTTTTTTTTTTAAAAAAAATGGGCCGGGCTGCTGGGCCCGGCCCTTTATGTGTTTTTTTAAAACATCCCGGCCCTGTTTGTGTGTTTTCTTTTAAAATTTTTTAAAAATTTAATTTTTTTTTACTGTGCATGGGCTGACCCAGCCCGATCCAGGTAGTAATCACGGGCCTACTCTGCGGGCCTTGGTAGGCTTGCCCGTTAGGCCCGACACGGCCCACAGCCCACAACGGGCCTGGCCTGGCCCAACCCACGTGAATTTTTCCCAGGCCCGGGAGGCCCAGGGCCGGCCCGACCCGATTTCCATGTCTAGAAGCAGGTTAGTGATTCAGGTGAGCAGTGTTGATGGTTTCGGCTAATGGAATCAGCTGGCAAAAATGGTCAACATGGGGCTTAGAGATTGTGACCATGCCGACCCGAGGGAGGTCGTAGTGCGGGGTCGCGTCAGAGGGAAGGAGATCACAGCCATGCCAAGATGGCGAAGGTGCAAGGAAAGATAAAAGAAAAAAAGAAAAGAGGAGTCGCCACCTAGTCTTTTAAGGGAAAGACAAGGAAAACCACAAAAAGATGAATGCCTGAAGTGCAGATGTGAAGGCTGAATGTCTGCTAACCAGATGATGGGTAAGGATTCCTATTACGCATGAGGAAGGTGTTAGGCACCCTCGTACGCCCGAGAAACTTGGTCTTTCTAGTCCAATTGCTAGCTAAAGGCTAGATGGATGTTTGTTAAACCTGGATCATGCTCTAATCATGCTAATATGTATGCCATGACAAGACTGGATGGATGTGCAAGATAGTGCGAGAAAACTACGAAGAAATCCACATGAAATCATGAAAAAGTCGTGAAAATCAAACACGGGAAAAATAATCCGTGGTAGGGACAAATGTCGGCCCTCAGGGTTGTTAATGTACACCCTTGGGTGATGAAATCCAAATCAAATCAAAAATCTGAAATGTAGGATCAAAGCCAATCAAATCAGATAATAGATAAGAAACTCTAAAGACAGAGTGAATCAGAATCATGTAAAAAGTCATGAAAATCAAAAAGGGGAAAATAATCCGTAGTGGAGACAATGTCGGCCCTCAGGCCTGTTAATGTACGTCCTGGGGCGATGAAATTCAAATCAAATCAAAAAATGTGCAATGTAAGATCAAGACCAATCAAATCGGATAAAGGATAAGAAATTTTGAAGACAGAGTGGAGAAAGAAATCCATGAAGGAAAGGCATAGGATGCTAGCTCGCCAAATAGAGATACAAATGTGAGGAAAACAGATATGAAATGCATGGATAAGTGACTAAATGATGCATGACCTAAGTTGTGTCACAATGTGTGCCAAATGTCTAGAAGATGTTATTTGCAAGAAGCAAGGTAGAGAAAATCAATAAAAAGATGTAAGCGCAATAAGGGACAAACATAGGGTCCAAAATGCAAAATTCACAGAAAAGACTGAGAAACTGAATGAAAAATATGCTCATGACATCTATCCTAACATGCAAATGATGGGTCCAATGTCAATGTGGCACAGGGGTGTAAAATTTGCACTTGGGTAATTTCCTGAAAGTCCAGGGTCTAAAGTGCAAAATTCACACATGAGTGCAAATACGGCCAAAATATAAAGCTAAGGATCAAATCTCAGTGAAAACATGGTTTTAAAATAGAATTTGTGATCAAATGCACAATAAGAGTGGAAAATAACCCAAAATATGATGGGAAACATTTAAAAACCCTAAATGATGGATTTAGAAATAATTTAAGGGTCAAAATGTAAATTTCATGTTCAAAAATGCTTTAATGTGAATTCAGGGGCCTTTCTGCAAAATCCCAGGATCTGACTGTGACAAGAACTGAGCTTTTATGTTGGTCAAAGCATTTAAGAAGTTTCTTGAGGTTTAAAATGCAAAATTCACGGTGAAAACTCATTTTTAAAAATTCTGGGTGTTAAATGCAAATTTTCAGTACCTAAATGTAAAGAAACTGTGTTCCAAGGAGCCAGATGTGACAAAACATGTATTAATATGTTAGGAATTAAAATATGAACTATTTAGGGGGCCACATGCAAAATTCACAAAGAAAAATAAAGAAACAAAAGTATTTTAAAACTATGGGGGTTAAAGTGAAAATTTTTGGACCCACATGCAATAAAAAAGGACTAAAATGTAACAATTTAGGACCTAAATGCAATAATCAAAAACTTAGAAGAATGGGCCATAAAAGGCCCATTCGAAGATCACCAGAGGTCACCGACGTTCTATCGCCGGCGATTCCTCTGGCGACCTCCCGAGGGCTCTCCAAGGGTTGACGAAACGCGCGGAGGCCTGGCAAAGCTTCACGGCGGCATGGCGAGTCTTTCTGAGTGGCGGGGCGCGGCTAGGGAGGCCCGAAGCCTTACCCCCACCTCGAGCTCCGGTGAGGAGCTCTGGACGGCGCCGGAGAAGATGATGGCAAGGTTAGCGGTGCTCTGATGACGGCGAGACAGCTGCGAAGGCTTGGGTAGCATCGGGGGGCACGACGGAGCTCCGGGAGGTGTTGGCGAGGCTCGGGGGAGTCTAGAGTGTTCCCCCCACCCCCATCTCTGACGACGGGAACGACGGAGGTGACTGGGTCGTCGTCGGGGTCCAGGCGATGACGGAGAGGCCCAGGAGGCTTCGACGCGTGGCGGGGAGTCCTTGGCTTGGAGCAGGAGGCGTCGGAGCAGCGTGGGGGTCTTAACGACGAGCGACAGCGACTGCGGTGGCAGTGGCGGCGGCGCAGGCGAGCGGGAGCTTCTCTGTGGAAGGGGGCTAGAGGAGGAGGACAGGAAGGAGAAAAAGAGGGGAGGAAGAGAGAGGAAGGCCCCTTAAGGGCCTGCCTGCAGTTGGGCTCGGAGGCCACCAGCGATGGTAAACCCATTGCCGGAGGAGGGGCTGGAGACACGTGGGGAGCCTGGCTCCCTGGCGGCGCATCCTGGAGGCTCTAGGGGACACTAAGGGGCATGCACGAATGAAAAGGAAGGGCAGGAGAGTACCTGGGTGGCTGTCCCACGAACTCCGGCGACTGGTCGACGGCAACGGCTCCGGTGGTTGCTCTAGTTTGCCCACCGACGGCTAGTGGCTGAGGGAAACTCGGACGGGAGGCTCTGGCTGGGATCAGGGGTCGCTGGTGTGGGGGCTTGGAGGCTCGCAAGAGGTCTGAAATTCTCTGGAAATGGTTATTGTCCAAAGGTCCTTTTTTTTTTCTGTCGATGGCGAGGCTTTATACTCCAGCGAGGCTCTCCGGGGCCGTTGATCCTCCTCCTCAGCCACTAGGCGCTGTGGGATCACGCGCGTGGGTCGGAGGAAGTTGGCCAAGGATCACAGAGGCTGAGATCTACGTCGGATTCCTCAGGATTGCTCGCCGGAGTTGTCGCCGGAAAATCAGGGTCGCCGGAATTATTTTTTGACTTTCCTAAATGTTGAATTGCATTCTTAAAAGAAATAGTATTGGGCTTATTGGGCTTGGGTTTTGGGATTTTTGTTTTGGTTTTTATTTTGGATTTTTTAGGACATTTTAGGGTTTTAATTTTAGGATTTTAATTGGGCTTTATGGGCTTAATTTAATTTCTTAATTTTGTGATTTAAGGTTTAATTAAGGTTTTAATTGGTTTAGGTTTGATTTTTTCATGAAATGTTTTAGGGATTTTTTAAGGTTTTGATTTTAAGTTTTTAATTAGGGTTTTTATGTTTATTTAGGGTTTTGAATTTTTATTAATTAGGATTTTCAATGGATTTTAACTTTAATTAGCGTTTTTACTTATTTATTTGGACTTTTAAGTGATTTAATTTGAATTAAGCTTGAATTAGGGTTTTTGTCTTATTTAATGGATTTTAAATTGATTTAATTTCTTTTCACTTGATTAGGGTTTAGAATTTGATTAATTAGGATTTTTATTGGATTTTAAGTGGGTTTTATTTGAATTTTTAGGTGGATGTTAATTGGATTAAGTGGGTTCTAGGGTTTTATTGGATTTCAAGTTTAATTGGGTCAGGTGGGCTAGTGTGGGCTTGTGTGAGCTCGGGGTTTGGTGGTTGCGACGAGAGCATCATCTAGAGGAGCCTGCTGCCAAATGACCTCAAAATTTGGGTGTCTACAGATGCGGCTCCCTGAGCGAGGTCGAGGGAATCAAGACCGATGCTCAGGGTTGACTAGACACCCCACTTGAGTCCGCGGGAGAGTGGTATTTGCTATGAGGGCGTGAGCCACTTATTCGGTGGATGCATCGAAAAGTCATGACTCGTGGCCCATGCATGATGCTGATGCAAAGAATGACCTTGATGTTAGGTAATGCATGAGGGTGAGGCTGAAAACGAGTGGGTAGCTCAGCCCTTGGAGGAAAGCGTGAGGGATTTCCCGACTCGTGCCAAAGAGTGCCCAGGCAAGTCTGTCAGACTTATTGACCGGGGCAAACTTGGCCAATGGCAGACCTTTCGGCCCAGGAGGATGCATGGCAAGATGCCAGACCTGTTGACCGAGGGATAGACTGATGACGGGTGTCAATCGGATAGTCCAGGGGTATCAGCCCGAGAGAATGGGCATGGGATAAGACTATCAAACCTATAAGCTAAAGGATAAGGCATGGTAAGTTGACGGACCTACCAACCAGATAGTTCGGGTTATCATCCTGAGGGTGAGTTGACAGACTCATTGTCGGATAGTCAGGGCTATCAGCCAAGAGATGAGTTGACGGACTTAGCACCGAATAGTTAGGGCTATCAGCCCGATGATGAGTTGACGGACTCATTGCCGGATAGTTAGGGCTATCAGCCCGAGGGTGAGTTGACAGACTCATTGCCGGATAGTTGGGGCTATCAGCCTGGAGATGAGTTGATGGACTCAACACCAGATAGTTAGGGCTATCAGCCCGATAGTGACAATATGACAGTCGTCAACCGAATAGTTAGCGCTATCAGCCCGGAGATGAGTTGACGGACTCATCGCCGGATAGTTAAGGCTATCAGCCCGATAGTGATAATATGACAATCATCAACTGGATAGTTAGGGCTATCAGTCCGAGGATAGGGGCATCAAAATTCGTCCATCTGGGGCAAACCTGAGACGAGATCACCTAGACCTTGCTTGGTCTAGGAAAGGATAGCAATGGCACTTGTTTGCTCTGAACAAGTCCCAGCAGGACAAATAGGATTCCGCCTTGCCTAGTAGTGAGACCTAGGATGACCTCGTTTGTCCAGGTGAGGGCAAACAAAACAGTATCCCTAACTATTACCTGGGTGGGCCCTAGTGCCATGTCAGCAAGCAGAAAGGGTAGTAGTTGAAGACAATTGAGCATATGTTGCGGCGACGGCCATTCCCTGTCAATCACAACCATTGAAGCAAGTTGGCAAATTGTCTCATAGAATTTATTATAGCAGTCAAATATAATGATGATTACACTCATTTTCCAGTATGTGCTGAACAAGTAGCTTAAAACAAGTGTCAATAGTCTGTGTCATCCCTAGGCCTTTTAGAGACCTTAATTTTGGGAAACAGTATATGGCTAGGAGGTGCTCCGTAGATCGGCTAGGTCTCCTCTACTTCGGCTTCATAGTCGGCTGAACAACCCTTGCCTTCGGTGACTATGAGGTTGCTTGATCGGATGGAGCCAATAAGTAGGCTGGACAGCTCCTTGGTTGCTGTGTAAGAGCTCAGGGGATATTCTTGGAATTGAGCTGGCATTGATCCCTGAGTGAAGGAGTATTGTTGATAACCGAACTGCCGTATTACTCTGATTGGGTGATTTCGACACCACCAGTCAACCCTGGCAGGATGATAAGCTTCATGTCGGCATCATTGAAGAATGCTTCGAAGTTGTGGGTTGCAGAAGGAATGATGCGCCAAGTAACTTTGTCTTCTGTCAACTTCTCCAGTCGTCCGTATTCTTCATGGATTGATGTGAGGGTGCGGGCATGACCACTTTGGCAATAAGACTCGAAGGTTGACCGTTGAGGGCGTAACACTTCTACCCCCATATGAGCTGCCAACCACACCTGCATGAAGGCTCCACAACCATAAAAATGTCGACATCGCCGCAGAGATCGGTCTAGGGCTCGATAAGTTTCTGCCAGGATGGTAGGGGTCAGGTCTATCTGACTGGTTATCACTTCCAATGCAATTTATGCAACCTCGATGCTCACAACTGTTCGGCCATGGCTAAACACTAGCTCTCCTAAGAAGCAGACGACGAAGCCTCTCAACCATAGTTCATCGCCCAAGGAAATGCGCCTGTCGACCACATTGTCAAAGTAGGTGAGTTGTAGCATAGGTGATTGCCCATACGTACAGATTAGTTGATGCCTACAGTCGCCGGTTAACAGGCCAATGAGCTCACTCAGCACAGCGGCATATCCGTCTCGCCGCATGAATACACTGGGCCCAAGGAACTTTGGCAAACAACATATCCGTCGAACCTCCTCCAAAGTAGGGGTAAGCTCGATCCTTCCGAAGCGAAACGTGTGATTTGTAGGCTCCAGAATCGGGCGGCTGCACACAGGAAGTAGCGGGAGACCTCCACCATTGCAATGTCTAGGAACTTCGTGGAGATTCCCCAAGTTTGCAACTTGTCACGATCATCACCTGTTAATTTTCCAATCCACGCCTGGAGGGCCTCTGAACATCTTGCCAAACGACCATCGTAGGGAAGCCTATAACTGGTGGGGGAGCTACGGTTTTTCTGGGTTTAAGTCTGCAGAACATTTGTCACAAGTGTATTCAGAATGATAAATCGCTTTGTCTCGTGCACATCACATTTCATACAATTCAATGTAAATGAAAAGAAACCATAATTGCTATCAAATACTGAGTCATGTGCCAATAGCCACTCTGAAACTGTGTACAAGAGACTGCTAGATTAGCCTACATACTCACTACCAAGTCTATCTGCCTGTGATGAGTTGACGGACCCATCGCCAGATAGTTAGGGTTATCAGCCCAGGGATAAGGGGTTGGTTCTCGGGTACAGGAAAACAACTCGGGCCTCCTCTAGACTTAAAGGAGACATGAGAAAAGGACAATGACTCGAATCTCCTCTGGACTTAAAGGAGATTCAAGAAGAGGAATAAGAGTTGTTCCTGAAGGCCAGGAATCAGCGACACAGGACTCCTCCGGACTTAAAGGAGTCGGACAATCCTCCAGACTTAAAGGAGACACTAGAAAAAGGGGCAAAGAGCTGTTCCTGGAGGCCAGGAACCAACGACCCGAGACACCTCCAGACTTAAAGGAGTCGGACAAAACTCGAATCTCCTCCGGACTTAAAGGAGACACGAGGAAAAGGGGTAGAGAGTTGTTCTTGGAGGCCAGGATCAGTGACCTGGGAGTCCTCCGGACCTAAAGGAGTCGGACAAAACTCGAATCTCCTCCAGACTTAAAGGGGATTCAAGAAGAGGAATAAGAGCTGTTCCTAGAGGCCAGGAACCAGTGACCCGGGACTCCTCCGGACTTAAAGGAGTCGGACAAAACTCGAATCTCCTCTGGACTTAAAGGAAACACGAGAAAAAGGGACAAAAAGTTGTTCTTGGAGGCCAGGAATCAACGACACGGGACTCCTCCAGACTTAAAGGAGTCAGGCAAAACTCGAATCTCCTTCGGACTTAAAGGAGACACGAGAAAAAGGGCAAAGAGCTGTTCCTAGAGGCCAGGAATCAGCGACCCGGGACTCCTCCGGACTTAAAGGAGTCGGACAAAACTCAAATCTCCTTTGGACTTACTGGAGACACGAGAAAGGGACAAAAAGTTGTTCCTAAAAAGTAGTTCCTAGAGGACAAGAATCAGCGACTCGGGACTCCTCTGGACTTAAAGGAGTCGCAAGAAAGGGACAAAACTCGAATCTCCTCTGGACTTATAGGAGATTCGAGGAAAGGGATAAAGAGCTGTTCCTGGAGGCCAGGAATCAGTGACACGGGACTCCTCCAGACTTAAAGGAGTCGGGCAAAACTCGAATCTTCCCCGGAACTAAAGGAGACACGAGAAAAAGGGACAAAGAGCTGTTCCTGGAGGCCAAGCATCAGCGACACGGGACTCCTCCGTACTTAAAGGAGTCATGAGAAATGGACAAAACTCGAATCTCCTCCAGACCTAAAGGAGACACGAGGAAAGGGATGAACAAACTAGCCGACTGAGGGGTAGTCGTTCAAAAGGCTGGATGGGTGAACTATTCAACCGAGAGACGGTTGATGACAGTTCGGAAGGAAGGTTGTCAAAGAACAAAACCAAGAGGCAGCTGACATGCCCCTGGTAACAGGAGGATAAGGACGTTGCTGAAAGAAAGGAACTGAGGAAGCTAAAGCCTGGATAGCTGGTTTCGCCCACAGCAGTCTACCAGTAAACCCCTGTTGGTGGGTGTGTCCTGAATCATGACTGCCTTGCTCGTTCGTTGTGTGATTGCTCTTGCTGTTCATTTGATGATGGCTGATCTAGATAACTACTGCTTTAATTCTGCGCTAATATTCGCTGCATGGCTGGATAAGGGCTTCACGAGGGCATTGTTGCCTCCTCGAGGAAGACGGTCTTGCTGGCTATTTTTGACATCTCTTCAGGTTCACTATGGTGTCACTGGCTGACTTCTGGGGAGTTTGGCTTTGGCATTGGACTGTGGATTGTGCCCTCTTTTGCTGACTAAGGGAGTATGGATATTCTGATTTTGCTCTGATGTTAGAGGCTCAGTGCTATTGTTGTCCTCATTTCCGCGCTCGAGCTATGGAGCGGACAACATGTTCTGAACGAAGATACTGTCCCAAGAAGAGTCAACCAACAGGACAGTTGACATGCCACTGGTTGACGGGGAAGGCTATCACCACAAAGACAGCTGACATGCCCCTGGTGTACGGTATCCTTTGCTAGGTCTTAGGCTGAAGAGCAGCTAACATGCCCCTGGTTTGGGACCTAGCGGGACCTTGCAAAGTGGGTAAGTGATAATGCATGCAAGCATGATGGTGTTATGTTGTATCATCCCTCAGAATGAATTTGGAACGCTAATCATGCTTGCTACGAGAAGAGAAGAAGACCTCGGTTCACAAGACACTACTCGGACTTCTAGGCTGTTGGTGGCTCTCTGGGATGGATTATTCAGTAGGTTAGGCTCTGTACCAAACTCTTGGGTAATTAGACCAACTTTTTTGGCTTTTGACATATTTCTTTTCTCCCTCTTTGGTTTGTAGGCTCGCTCTAACCCTTGCTTGTGGGTAATGGACATCTGGATTTGGAGGGGGCTGCTGGGATTTTATGCAAGGGGTGGCTAGTCCCTTGGGCTGCTTGGATCTTTGGGATGTTTGCTTCGACTCCTCCCCAAGGTGAGTGGTAGGGATAGAGTTGGCCTACTTGCCTCTTTCTATTAGGGCTGGCTTCTGTCTTCGACTTCTGTCTTCGACTTCTGTCTTCTTATTTCTTTTATGTCCTTGTGGATACGTTTATGTTTTTATTTTGCTATTTTGGCTCACACTCATGCTTGCTCCTAACATTTTATCTCCCTTTGGAGGTGTAAGTCCCCATGGGTGTTTGGACATTTCGCCTAACCACGTTTGGATGGTGGCTCCCTCGCTCGCTAGAATGTCTGGGTAGTGACAACTGAAGAGGTGTAGACCCTTCTCAAGCAGGCTAGCTATTCCGATTCTCGTCATCGGGATGAGATGCTGATGTTGTATGCATAGATGGATGCAATTATGGATGCTTAAGTTACTGAGTGTGCACAAAAGTAAAAAGACGAATGTTATGGATTAAATGCACTTGGATCACTGATTATTTTGAAATATGCATGCATGATGGAGTAGTGGATGATGCACGATGCACGAAAGGATACTTTGCAAGGCCAGGATACACGCCTTCT
>JAMKQA010030311.1:0-10191 GCA_024699735.1 Posidonia australis
TAAATCGGTCTTCTATTGGTTTCTCTCTTGCTAATGAAATGTCGGCTTTGCAGCCTTTGCTGTACGCCCAAGGGCGATATGCCATGCCATGCTAATGCGTGTGGTGTCTAAAATATGGGTGCATGATGTGTAGGGGTGTGTCCTTATGCTCAGAAGTATCACTTGTATCGTGGGACAAATATTGATGCAAGAATATTGCATAATAAGATCAAAGACCTAAAATCTCGAGTGAGTTTTAATCCTTGCTTTGCTATATCCCTAATGCAATCTAAAATGCATGAAAAATAGTTGAAAACATACTTGTGCCTTCCTAATGCATCAAGGAAGAAAGCTAAAGAAAACTCAAAAGCGAATCAAGCCGAGAAAGCAGGCTAAAACATATAAAAAACCTACTGCATGCTACTGAAAACAGGCCACTGCGCCTGTTTGGTGCGCCAGACTGGTGCATTAGTCTGGTGCGCCCCCTATGTGTGTCTAGGTGGGCCAGGAAAATGTGCTGAGGGAAAAAACAGAAAACAATGCAAGGCCAAAACATCAGGGAATGCATTCTGGAAAGGAATGCAGCATAAAATCATTCTGTAAAACTCAGAAATCACATCTTTAAAATGAAGAAAGGCAAATGCATTATCTATGAACCTCATGCTCAAGGGCCAGTAGCCTCACACAAGGCCCACCTATTTTATGCTAAATGAAGGATACATGATGCAGCCATGCTACTGGATCATGGGCTGATGCACAAGGCTCTCCATGTAGGAGTAAAGTGCTACCAGCCTACCAGACTCTAGCCAAGGGCTGAATAACAAAATGGAGAAAACAATTGAAAAAACCATCTGATTAAAACTGAAAACATGCAAATGAAATCTTAGAGTATCGTAGAATCAGCCATAAAAGAAACTAGCTTGAAACGTTCGACAAACCCATGCAAACAAAGATGGTAATGCGAGTGCTATGCTCTTTGACCAGTCTGGTGCACCTGCTTGGTGCGCCAGAGTGGTGCACTGGAATGGTGCGCCCTAGAGAATCTGGATCGGACTGCAATCTGATCCAGAATCCATCCCGACAAAGAGACAAGGGATTTATGCTAATGCAGATGGGTTCATGCTGTTATTAAAAGCTGAAAACATGATGGGGATGTACATGATCGAGAGTCATCATATAAATCATGCATTTAAGGCTGAAATGAAATGATGGGTTCATGTATGAAAACATGCAAAATGCCTTGGAATAAACATGATATGGGTAAATCCAATCAGAACACATGTAAGTGGTATATCAAGCATATCTCTAGGTGCAAAGAACATGTAAGTGCATGGCGAAGAGCTGCGCAAGGAAACAGTAAACAAGAAGATAACTTATGCAGATTTATGCTAGAAACAATGGTAGACATGCTCGCAAACAGAGGAATAGACTTGCATGGAGATCATCTTGCATGGAGAGCAAACATATTTATCATAAAACCTCACAAAAACATGGAATAAACCAAACCATATGTAAGATTTCGAGCATGCTTTATCATGTTTTTAAAATGAGATCTAAAGGAGAAAGAAAAGGTAGAAAACCTACCTCTCAAGATGTTCCTTCTTGAAATATCAGAGATAAAGAGGTCCTTGTTGCTCTGGAAGGACCAAGGGTGCTTTGGGACACAAGGGAATGCTCCAGAAAACGAATATAAGCTGCTGGAAGGAGGGTATAGCTTATGCAGGATACTTGCTCAAAACAGAATTGCTGAACTCAAGGTTTCTAACCTCCTCTAATGGTTGCCTATGGGTGTCCTTATATAGGATTTTCTCATGGGTAACTCATGGGAATGTAGAGAGCCTCGTAGACGAAAAGCCTGGAAGATTCCATGGCATATTCGTTGCTAGAGGTAACAACCATGGGAGGTGGAAAGTCAGCAGCCCGCAGCCTGCGAAATGGCTGGGCGCCTGGGATGTGTGTCGGGTATGTGCGCCTGGGAGGTGTGCTAGCTAGGTGTGCCAGGTAGGTGTGCTAGCTAAGTGCTCTCCCCTACTGGTCTGGTTTTCTAGTTGGGCTGCGGGCTTGCTATGGGTTTAGGGTTGGTTCAAAGGTCAGCCACATCCAAAGCAACATCTAGAGTCTTATCAATGAGTCACCTCAAAATCGGGGTCTACAGATTCCCCTCCCTGAGCGAGGTCGAGGGACGAAGGGAACCAAGACCGATGCTCTGGGTTGACAAGATACCCCCATTTTGAGGTTACAGAAGGATGGTGTTTGCTATAGGTAGTAAGTCACTTATTCGGCGGATGCACTGAAAGTCATGACTTGTTGCCAAATGCAAATGCAAATGCAAGATGCGTGCATCTACTGATCTAAATGCTGGGGATGTGATGCTGATGCGAGATGCCAATGCAAGAGCCGATGCTGAAAGCCGATGCGAAACTAATGCTAATGCTGAAAACACAAACAGAAGAAAACACTGACAAGAAAATGATAAGTTGTCGGACTCATCAGCCGGATTATGAGGTTATCAACCCAAAGACGGGATATGACAAGCTAATCAAGCCTTGCCAACCCGGACGCCCGACAGTGTAACGGTTGTCAACCGAGTAGTTGGGGATTCCAGCCCAAGAAAAATGGGGGGGGGGGGGGCATGACAAATAGATTATTTGTCAAGCAAAGCAGGTCCTGGTCCGCACAGACCAAGGGCGAACAAAGAGATTTCACGCTCGTGAAAACTCAAAAGGGAAAAACAAAAGGACCCTGACCGCCCGATTAGAGGGTCCAACAACTAGATTCCGCGCCCGTGAAAATCCAGAAGAGAAAAGAAAAAGGACCTTGACCGCCCGATCAGAGGGTCAAGCAATTGGATTTCCTCCCCGGGGAAATTCGAGGAAAGGGCTAGGACCTTGACCATCCGGTCAAAAGGTCGAGCCACGGGATTTCCTGCCCCAGGAAACCTGAGAGAGGGGCTAGGACCCTGACCATCAGGTCAAAAGGCCGAGCCACGAGATTTCCTGCCCCAGGAAATCAGAGAAAGGGGCTAGGACCTTGACCATCCGGTTAAAAGGTCGAGCCACGGGATTTCCTGCCCCAAGAAATCTGAGAAAGGGGCTAGGACCCTGACCATCCGGTCAAAAAATCGAGCCACGGGATTTCCTGCCCAGGGAAATTCGAGAAACCAAGGACTTTAATCGCCCGGTCAAAGTCAAGGAGCTGGATTTCGCTCCCGCGAAAATCCAAAGGAGCAAAGGACCTTGACCGCCCGGTCAAGATAAGCAAGCTGGATTCCGCACCCACGGAAATCCAAAGGGGCAAAGGACCTTGACCGCCCGGTAAAAGTCAAGCAAGCTGGATTCCGCACCCGCGGAAATCCAAAGGGGCAAAGGACATTGACTGCCCGGTCAAAGTCAAGCAAGCTGGATTCTGCGCCCGTGGAAATCCAAAGGGGCAAATGACCTTGACCGCCCAGTCAAAGTCAAGCAAACTGGATTCCGCACCCGCGAAAATCCAAAGGGGCAAAGGACCTTGACCACCTGGTCAAAGTCAAGCAAGCTGGATTCCGCGCCCACGAAAATCTAAAGGGGCAAAGGACCTTGACCGCCCGGTCAAAGTCAAGCAAGCTGGATTCCGCGCCCGCTGAAATCCAAAGGGGCAAAGGACCTTGACCTCCCGATCAAAGTCAAGCAAGCTGGATTCCGCACCCACGGAAATCCAAAGGGGCAAAGGACCTTGACCGGGCTCGGTCAAAGTCAAGCAAGCTGGATTCCGTGCTCGCGGAAATCCAAAGGAACGGATGAGACCCCAGAAAACAAAGTGATAACCCCATGATTATTCCCCTGGAAGGAACTGCTATATGTTGATTGCTGAGGTTGCGGTGCGGAGACTGGCACTCCTGTCGAAATGCGTGCTCAAATCTCATTTGCTGAGATTCTCCAAATTGCTTGCAAAAGGTGAGGACTTATGTGCAAATATCCATAAATTTGGGGCTTTACTGTAAACTGCCCAACCACAACTGCTCTTTGATTGCTGTATTGCCATCGTGCTGTGACATTTGAGATTCTACTGTCTATCAACAAATGTCTGCTTCAAATTAAGCTTCCCACGTCCTTGTGGACTGATTTGCAAAATTGCGAAACATAAGGGGTTTTCTGCAAATTACCCCACACGGTGCATTTTGTGGGCCACGTACTAAACACTGCATATTCTGCATAAGCTGTGAGATGATAAGGGCTGGAATGCAATTGTCACGGTCATTTTGCATTTTGACCCCTGACTTATTTCTCACGTGGGCCCCACTGAATAACTGCCAAGAAATATTTTCATATTCTCTTTGCTGCTTGGAACTACAAGGGGCTGCTGCTCTGTTTTGCCTGTTTTTGCTGATTGAGTTTCATATCTCTAAAACAATCATGCATAAAGTTTTATATTTAAATTTTTCTTCCTTCTCCCATAAGATGCCTCTTCCTCTTCTTCAATCTTTTCTCTCCTCAAACGAAACCCGCGTCTTCTCCCTCTCTTCTTCTCAGCGGCAGAAACCCATTCTTCTTCCCTCTCATTTGCAACAGCGGCGCGCGAGGGGTGCGCCGATGGGTTGCTTGTTGCTGGTGCACGCGTGAGGTGCTTCAGCGTGGTGCGGCAGGGTTGCGGCGGCGACAGCATGGACCAAACTCTCCAGGACTGGCTGGACCAGGGTTGCCAGCGGAGGTAACGTTTGATCTCTTCTCCCCTTTCTTTTGTCTGGGCTTGCATTGCTCCCTCGTTGCGGGTGGTCGATGGCTGGACAAAGCTCCGACGGGCTTTGCGTGCGGCAGGTCTGTTCTGTGCAGGTTGCGGCGGGCTGCGGGTTTGCCTGCAGCCGCGGCTTGCGGGAAGTAGTGGCCGCAGGTTCTGGCGGAATGGTGGTGCATTGGCTGCTGGTTGTGGTAAGCTGAAGTGGTTGCCGGCGGTGCTCCTGCGAACAGGGGCTATGGCCTGTGATTGCAGTTGGAGGGGGCGGTTGTTTGCTGAATTTTTGGTGCAAGAGTATGGTTTCTCTTGTTTTATTTCTTAGCAGTGGGAGTTCAAGGCTTGGGTGCAAAAAAGGTTTTGCTTTATATTGACTGAATGCCATACTGCTCTCCATTTTCTGATTTTAATCATCAGATTGGCCACTTTAAATCATTCAACTACTGAACCATGCTAGAGAGCCTTTCATTTTACAGATTTGATAAACAAATACTGAACTGCAACTGTACATTTACATCTTTGCCGCCATATGCCATAGGCTTTATTAAAATGCCATGCCCCTTGCTATTATGCCAGTGAATATAATGCCACATATGACTTTGACATATTGTGCACTTGTCATGTCTACTGCTGCCGTTTAATTCTTGATTCGGCTTTTCCTTTCCCGCAGGATGACCCAGTTCCTGAGGTGGGATCCCCACAATCTTCATGGGACATGCCTTCTAGCTCTCGTTCCAAACGACGAGGCAGCTCTTCGAGGTCACAGGCTTCTAGCAACTCGACTCCTGTTATTCCCACTGAGGTAAATCAAAAACTGAATATTAAATGAGTATTTAAATCCGGTGTTCTGACAAATGCATTCTCAGGAGTCTGGAAATTTTGAGGGGCAGTTGTTGAGTGACCGTCACATCTGCGAGAGTCCTGAATTTGGGGTAATTTTCTCGCCTTGATGTACTTTAATTGCTATCTGCTTTTGACTTGGCTTTAACTCTGTCCTTGACATTTCAGGAAGGGGACGCAAGTCGAATC
Source organism: Posidonia australis (assembly GCA_024699735.1). Taxonomy (NCBI): domain Eukaryota; kingdom Viridiplantae; phylum Streptophyta; class Magnoliopsida; order Alismatales; family Posidoniaceae; genus Posidonia; species Posidonia australis. The sequence continues at coordinate 5,716 of JAMKQA010030311.1, forward strand.
ATGCGATGCCATTGGGGTCCGATGCTCGAACATTTCCACCATCTACCGGATTTTCTGCAGGACTTCCTTCTCCACCGGTCTCCATTTGGAGGTTTGCTACGACTACCCATTATTCATGGCCATTACAACTTCTTCCGAGCCTTGGTAGAAAGATGGAGGTTCGAGACGCACACCTTCCATTTGCCCTTTGGTGAGCTGACTGTTCTGCTCGATCAGTGGACTCTGCTGACGGGCCTTCCTTTTGGTGACGAGCCCATTATAGGTGAGACCACCCACGGCTTCCACCTTGCGCCTGCACATCTGGGCCGTGTCCCTCCTAAGCCACCTAGCGAGAAACATATGATCACCGTGGGATGGTTAAGAGAATGGGACAAATTGTGGCCCAACCCTGAGCCCGATAGTGAGGAAGTAGAATTTGTACTGAGGCACTTTCTACTGGAGCTGCTGGCTATGATCTTCTGTGATTCGTCGGCCTACTGTATCCATGCTGACTGGATTGCATATCTGACCAACCTGGAGCATCTGGATCATTATGACTGGGCTGGCGCTAGCTACACTTGGCTGATCTGCGGGCTCGACAATGTGGTCAAGCTTGGGCGCCGTTCTTATGTAGGGTTATACCCTCTATTGACTGTAAGTATTTGCTTCTGTTACCTTGCAAAACAAATTTCTTTTATGCTTTATACTTGATAAACTGACTTGTGCTTGCATTTACAGTACTGGATCATGGAGCACATCACCAGAGGGCATTGCTTCGGCCACCTGCAGGACGAACTCCTGCCCCTTCCCTGCCAGTGGGTCAAGCCTGACCACTGGGCTACTGCTAGGGTGTTTAGCTATGAGTCCTACCGGTATCTGCTGGACCTGGTAGAACTCGAGGATGTAAGTCTCCTTCTGCCTTTTAACTTTGCATGCTTGTTGTACTTTCTTTGCATACAACTTCCTGTTTCTGTAACAGGTCCACCTACGCCCATTTGCTCGATATGATGGCTTCGACTGGGCTCCCTTGAACTCTGGCCGTGTTCTTAGGGACAAACAAGTGAAATTTTATTGCATGAAGAAGTTGGCCTACTACCTCCCAGGGCGTGTGCCGCATCAGTTCTCTGATGTATTTTGCATTCCAGCCCCTCCTCCTGCTGACATGGATCGCCCGGCTACAACTCTTTCAGTTGCTAGAAGCTGGCATGCAGCTGCCATAGCTTCTCAGGGCAGACACGTCCTTCGAGAAGTCAACTACACAGACTACCTTGCTTGGTACAGGCGTGTGGGGAAGCCGTACCTATTCGAGGAGGCCTTGCGGGATAGCCAGCGCGGGATGTGGTATGCGTCTAGCTGGGCCCAGGTACAGGATTTCCATTTCTGCTTTTCATTGTTATTGCGTGAACTATGACAGTTTGACATTCGCTATAACTCACTGGGCTTCGAGGAGCAATTTGGGGCCTTCTATGCTGACATCCGCCAGAAAAGGGTAAAATTCTTACTTTGCAACCTACCATCTTGACTATATCTGACACCTCTGTTATTTTGCAGGAGCTGCGCTGGCGCAACATCATCCGGGTATGCTTCTCTCTTCTGCTCCTGCTACCGCTTCTAAAATTCTTATTGCTAACACAGTTTGATCTTGCAGCAAGACTTTCCTGCACAGAGAGAGAATGTAGCCAGCAGCGGGGATTTCACTATGGAGGCGTCTAAGGAGGACTGTTCAGACACCGAGGTCACCCAGGCGGTTCGCGACTCTGCTCGTCGTTCTCAGGCTGCCGTAGCTGCTCAGTGGTCATGCCGAATCACTCGACGAGGCAACGGACTCTTGGCCGAGTACTTCCAAAAGGCAGTGTCTGATGAGGAAGATTCAGAGGAAGAGTAGTTTTACTTGTAATTTTGCTGGAAATTCTGTAATAACACTGGCACTTTGTAACATTTCTCTAAAAAGTGTATAAGAAAATTTCTGATTCTGCAACGTGCCCCTCGGGGTCTTGCATGTGCAGGTTGTATGCAAAAGTATTCCATGCAGGGTTAAGCAAATGGCGCCGATTTTGGCGATGTCAACATTCTAAACAGGTGCTGCTGAAATTTTCCTATCATTCCAGGCGCCACCTAGGTGCACCGCGTCGGTGCGCTGCATAGGTGCGTCTGCTACGTGCGCCTCATAGGTGTGTCTCCAGAAATGGCGAGTTTTGTTTTCTGTTTTTGCTGAAAACCCTTCCTGCTCTTCTTTATAAAACCGCATCCAACGAGAAACAGCGCCGTCCTCTCTAAAAAAAACTCGGCGGCAGACCTTGCTCTTTCATTTTTGCTTATTTTTTGATCTTCCTAGGCACGAGTTCTGCATCACGATGGTACGAGTTACTGTTTTACGTGTTTTCCTGTTACTTGTCTTTGCAGATTCTTATTTTTCCCGTTACTTGTTTTTGCATATAATTGTTTTTCTGTTACTTGTCTTTGCAGATTTGCTTTATATCACCTTCATGGCTGCGAACTTTGGAACAATGCTTCTTGATTTTTTGCATATGTTTCTTGTATCACATCATGCTAGATTGCTATGCTTGTCCCATCCTTATGTCAGGTTCCGTATTTTTACTGCCATATTTGGTTCAAATCTGTGCCTGCAGAGTTATCCTACCATGGTGACCCCTAGGCACTGCTCTGACGCCTTGCTTGGCTGGATCGATGCTTTGATAGTCGATGATCGGAAGCAACTCCGGATTTGGGGTATTTCCTCCTCCCTCCTGAGTATAGCCAAAGTGGAGGTTAATTGGCATTTGCTGTGTGCCATGGCTCGATTCTGGAAACCAGCCCTGCATGTTTTCCGCTTTAGGCAAGTGGAGATGACTCTAACTCTGGAGGAAGTTAGACGAATCTGTGGCCTATCCCCGTTCATGTCCTCACCAGTGTTTTACTGCCATGCCAGTTATGTACACGTCATCAGCCGGCTCACATGTATCGCCAAAGAGGTTTGTGAGGAGAAACTCATCTGCCGAGATGGTCCTACACCCATGGTTCGCCTGAATTATTTCGATGCAATCATTGGTTCCCGCACCTCCATGGGTACCCTATGGCTTTATTGCTTTGTGCTCCGTTTTCTTGGGGAGCTGATCTTTAGCCATGGCCGGACGACTGTGGCTATTGAGGTGGTAGAAATAGCCTGGGCGGTAGTTGTTCGTCAGATCGACTTGGCCCCTATCCTTCTTGCCGAAACCTACGTCGGCTTGGACCGAGCGTTGAGGCGCTCCTGCCACTTCTATGGGTGGTGCTCTGGTGCAGGTAAGCAAATCATTGACATTTAATAATATCTTGTTGTGCTTTCATTAACCATGACTCCATTTTTGCCAGGTTTGGTTTGCCGCTCATATGGGAATGAAAATTCTGCGCCCTCGGCCTTCTGCTTTTGAAGCCTATAGCCGCACCCATCATTCAAGGTCGCTCCCGGGGGTACATGAGCTGTGCGACAAACTGCGGAATCTTGATGCGGATTCTGTGACATGGTGCATTATATCCTCTGCATCCCCGAACTTTACTGCCTTCTTTAATGCCACGGACATGCAACTCGTGGTCCTCCCTGGATTCTCTGGAGGCGTGGAGTATCACCCCGTCCGGGTCCTTCACCAGTTCGGCTTCTTCCAAGATTCCATTGAGCAAATCCCATATCCTGAGGGATTAAAAAAGCATGTTGTTGGCTCAAATGCATCTACTTCTGAGTTGGCCCGATGAATGAGTGCTGGTATCAAGTCTTCCAGTCTTGCCATCATCAAAGGCTCTGGCTGTACAGTTGGATACGAGGCTGAGATAAGGGAGACGTGGCCCCTGAGCGAGATTCCGCCTAGTGGCACCAATTTCATGGAGGCTAGCAATTCAAAGAGGCCCCGAACTGATTAGTGATATTTGTATTCATGATAGGGCATAATAAAATTGTTGGCACTGATGTTGCTTTGCATTGTTTATACTGATTCTTGCAAGTCTATATCTGCTTATCAATATCAATTTAATTGGCATGCCTCTGATTTCAAATCCCTCTATTTTAAAGAAGTGACTATCACACCCCTGGTCGAATGCTTGCTTGCTCAAACCACGACTCATAAGGCAGCAGGCATGCCCATGGTCGAAATACAAACAAAATGCCTTGCAAAATAAATGCAATTACGCTTGACTAAAAAAATGCGCCCTAGCCAAATGCTTACACGACTCATAAGGCAGCTGACATGCCCCTGGTCGAAATGCGAACAAAATGCCTTGTAAAATAAATGTAAATATGCTTGACTAAACCAAATGCGGTGCAAAAGACACAAATGCAAAGAAATGTTTAATTGATATATTGGTGCCCTCAGCGCCAAGGAAGTCTGTTTTGCCTGCAATAGAAGGTGACACTGTCCTCGACTCATGCGACACTAACCTAAGCACTTAGGTTTATTTGTGGCTCTCCTTCAGATTTATGGGCCTCATGCCAAAGTCTTGGGGTCCTATATCTACTTTTTTGAGGAT
>JAMKQA010030312.1:0-10159 GCA_024699735.1 Posidonia australis
AAGATGGAAGGTCAACAGTCGCAGTCTGGAAACGGCTGGGCGCCTGCTTGGTGCGCCACCTTGGTGCGCCACATTGGTGCGCCACCTTGGTGCGCCAACTTGGTGCGCCCAGCTACCTCACAGATTTTTGGGCTCCGCCTTGCTAATAGGCTTGGGGCTAGGTTTAATGGCTGATCACATCCAAAGCAACATAAGGATACTCATTTCCGGATTCATCCCCTTGTTTGCCACCGTAGCCCGGTTCTCACCCGTTTCCGGTCAGTTATGGCCCAACGTACTAGTGAGGCTCTTTCTGCTGCTGTTGCTCCCGAGGGAACCTCCTTTGCGGTCCCTCCTACCTTTGTTGTGTCTCCAACCATTCCTTCTGTCCCCTTCGTGCATCACGGAGGTTCTGTCCCCTATCCTGTTGGACACCCCTTAACCCCGGCCAGTCTGTAGCCAGGCACTGAGTCCACCTCAGTGACCCCAGTTCAGGTTCCAGATATATCACTGACGGCCCCACCTCCTCAGGGATCCTTCTTTTTTAGTGCTCTGCCTACTATGGCAACCCCCCTCACAGAATCCTTGTCTCCAGGGCAACTTGCTTCTATCCTATCTGTGAGTTCTGAACCTCTAACTGTCCCATCCCTTGCCATCCCTGAGGGGCCTCCTGCCACACAGGTAGAATATATGCTGGCTCTCGCTCAGAAGATCGAGAGCATGGCCTTGACCATTCAGTCCACTATAGATCCCAATATTCCTGAGGCTCCCCGGCAGCCTGCTCCAGTGTTCCATGCATTGGCACCACCACTTCAGCCTTCACCCCAGCTCCTCACTGCACCCACATTAGGTGTGACACCACCAGCTCAGACACATCACATCATTGCACAACATTCAACTCCGGCATCTGGTGGTCAACCCCTTGGGTTGGCTGGAGTGCAGCATCCCCAGAGCTTGCAGCCTAGCACCGTACCACTGTAGCAGCTGTTACTCCCACACTCAGCACCCACTGCCACACAGTTCTCTGTTCATCCTTCTTTTGCACACCATCAGGTCCAGGCACCATCACTTCCACAACCACACTCAGCACTCTTGCACGGATATGCTGGCCATCATGCTGCAGCACTAGGTGGCATGATGGTGGATCCGGAGGAGCACTCAGGTGCGACCCACACGGCATATGCGGCCCTTCCCCCTGCTGCATCATCCTCATTGGCAGCAGCTCCAGATACCCTCCACGCCAGGGTAGGTGACCTGGAGAGAGCACTTCGACAAGTGCAGGGAGGTGATCGCCAACGCTACGGATTCCGAGACCTCTATTATTTCCCAGAGGCAACACTCCCATCGCAATTCCAAATCTCGGATTTTGAGAAATATAACGGTAAGGGTTGCCCTATTTCACATCTTCGGGCATATTGCGAAGATCTCGCTCAGCTTCAGGCTGACAAGAGGCTGCTAATCCGCCTCTTCCAAAAGAGACTCATCGATCCGGCCCTCAAGTGGTTCACGTCGCTTGACATGGGCTCAATCAAGACTTGGAACGACCTCTCGCAGGCGTTCATGGACCAGTATGCCTTTAACCTCGGCTTGGTCCCAAAGAGGGAAAACCTTGTTGCCATAAAACAGAAGCCCAACGAGCCGTTCGTGGAGTATGTTGGCCGCTGGCGCGCCCTTGCATCACAAGTAAAGGATAGGCCCTCCGATGAGGAGTCTATCGAAATCATTATCCGAGGAGCGCAGCCTAATGTTGGGGCTCTGTTGAGCATTCAACCTGTCACCACCTTCCCATCTCTGATTCGGGCGGGCACGCGCATAGAGAGCTCCCTCCACAATGGTAGCTTCCCTGCGCTCGCCGCTTTTGCCAGACAAGCCTCATCCTCGGATCACCAGGCGAGCAGCAGCACTCGCAACGGTGCTGACACCAGTTACCCTAAGAGGCGGGATCCTCCTAAGCCTTCCGTCGCATAGGTAGGGTCAACTGCCACGCCAGTCAATGTGGTGAACCAACCAGGCCCGAGCCAGCTAGTATATGCACCCACACCTAAAGCACCACACACACCACAAATCACCACCACTGCTTAGCCAGTGTATCCCGTGGCACCAGTCCGGCAAGGACCCCGCTAAGGGTAGAGAAGGCCTCAGTGTGCTGCACGACAATATACACCACTTGACGAGCTGAGTGCCATCCTCCCTAAGGTGGTGTCATTCCTGCAACTACCAAAAATCCACCCTCCACCGAATCCTCTTCCGGGGTGGTATAACACGAGTCTCTACTGCAATTTCCACCGTTACGCGGGCCACTCCATAGATAATTGCATGGCTTTGCGGAACTCCATTCAAAACTTGATTGACCTCAAGGTCATCGTCATTGACACTCATAAGGCACACACTACACTTGCACCAACACCGGCACAAGCACCAGCACCAGCACAAGCACCAGCACCATCGGCCTATGCAAACATTGTCAACCAGCCCATGCTTGCGCATGACAACTCAACAGGCGCTGGGACCTCAGGAGTCCATTTCATCTCTACCTTTGGGTTTACGACATCTGTAGTAGACCCCTCTAACCTGATTCACACTAGGGGTAAGCCCACCCCTACTCATTTTATCATCTGATTCATACCGGCCCGAGTCAGCGGTCCACATGATAGGTTGACCGCAAGGGCAGAGCGTACCACCGCGCCGCTGACCATACATTTTGGGTCACCCATTGGCCCACTTATCTCTTGTCCAACCTCTTACCAGAATCTTGTCCAATCTCTTGTCCAATCTCTTGTCTAATCTTCTGTTCAGTCTCTTGTCCAACTTCTTGCCTAGATTCTTGTCTAATCTTCTGTCCAATCTCTTGTCCAACTTCTTGCCTAGATTCTTGTCCAATCTCTTGTCCAGAATCCTATCCAATCTCCGGTCCAACCTTATACCTAGATTCTTGTCCAATCTCTTGTCCAACCTCTTACCTAGAATCTTGTCCAATCTCTTTTCCAGGTTCTTGTCCCATCTCTTGTCCAAATCCTGTCCAATCCATTGTCCAACCTCTTTCCTAGAACTCTGTCCAATCTCCTATTCAACATCCTGTCCAGTATCTTGTCTAGTCTCTATTCCAGCATCTTGTCCCGTATCTTATCCAGCCTCTTGCTCAATTTCGAATCCAATATCCCGTCTAGCTAGACCCCCTCATCAGCCAACCCCTCAATCTTCTAGGACGGTCCCTTGTTTAGTCCCTACGTCTTCAACCAGGCAGGAGCAACCCTCTGCCAACATCACATCTCAACTGAAGAAGGTCAAGGCTGATATCTACATTTGGGATCTCATCCGTACTTCTTCAAAGCGTCGAGAGACCTTCCTAAGGGTCTTTCAGGCTGCTCGAGTCTCCCCCACCATAGAACCGTCCGCTCTTGAGAATATGGTGGGCATGATTACAAAGCCTTGTGTCGTTTCTTTTTTCAGCGAGGAATCACCCTTAACAAGTGTCAATCATAACTAGTCCCTGCTCATTACGACGCAATATCAAAGCTTCTGAATTCCCCTCACGTTGGTGGATAACAGCGCAAACTTTAATGTCTGCCATTTGCGTATAGCTTACAAAATCGGATTCAAAGCCGAGGATATCATACCAGCTGCGAAGGGAATGTTGGCTTTTGATAACATACATCACGACGCGCTAAGGGTGCTGGTTACTCCTCTCATCTTAGGGCTTGTAGTCCTCGACGTCGAATTCTATATTGTGGATCTGGAGCCCTCTTTCAATCTTCTGTTTGGGCACCTTTGGTCGCACAAGCATCAGGCGATCCTCTCGACCCTCCACCACATGGTTAAGCTCCGCTGCGGCAATGGCACAGTTGTTATTACAATGGAAGATCTTAACCAAGAAAATGTCGAGTCGGTCTCTGCTGTCTCCCTCCAGACCGTCCTAAGCCATCCGATGTGTTGCCGGTTCAACCCCCTCGAGCCAGTCAGTTTCATTCCGACCCTCGAGCGTGTCAGTCACTTGACCGTTCGTGGCAATCCCCTTCGGATGATCGAAAACGTATGTCGCAAATGGAGATACAAGAAAGGAACACCACTCGAGTGACACCGCCAAGGAATCTCCGAGCCCATCCAGGCGGAAGAAAAGCGAGAGCTTGAGGGATCAAGCTACAAGCGATAGCTGCACGAAGACAGATAGGTCCACACCAGGAGGTACAATTAGATTTTTATTCCATCGAACCTCACTAACTTTGTCAGTGCAGGGATACTTGATCCCAATCAGAGTCAAGCTACTGCTGAAAAGAGTCAATGTCAGATGGTGCAATCACAGCCTCAGTCGCCGACAGTCACTTCAACAGCATCAGTTACCGCTCCAACAACGATCCTCGCAGTGGTAGCCCTACAAGTTGTCGAACCAACAGAGTCCTAAGTGCAGTCCCACCAAGCCTTGGACAACAGTTACACCGGTCACACAGTCTGGATAAGCTAGAGGCAAAGAAATTCAGTCAACGAGCAAGTCAGCGACCTAGTACCACCTCCTCAAGAGCAGTTATCATTCAAAGGAAAGGACCTTGAGTAAAGCTCAAAAGGAAAGTCGAGCGGCATCATTCCCATCAGCCAGCAGCAAGACAACCACCAGCCAGTATCACTCCATGTACATCAAAAAGCACCGGAGGCCGAAGCAACAAATCAACCCGGTCAGTCAGTAAACCTCACGGTCCAAGAGCCAAAGGTCATTTATCAAAGTCAGTGTGACCATAATAAGAAACCATCAGGCGCAGAAATCATAGTACTTTCTCTCCTTCGACGTTGCCAATCCAACCTTTAAAGAAGAAGTCCGGTCAAAGCTCATCGCTTATGAAGAAGAGGATGATGACTTGGAAGATGGCGAGACACTTGAATTCCAGCCTCACGACAATGCTCTAGAGGGGCCAAAATTTACATCAGGCGATCCAGTTTTGTGAGCCATACATCTCCCAGACGATCGAGACAAATTCTGACCTAACCTCGCATGGTCCCTACATCATCAAGCAAGTCTATCCCTGAGGCGCAGCAATCTCGAAGACATGAACAACGTTGAGCTGTCTGAGCCTGGAAACACTTGTTATCCAAAGAAACTACCAATGAATAGAAGGCGTGTATCCTCGCCTTGCGAAGTATCCTTTTGTGCATCGTGCATCATCCCCTATTCCATCGTGCATGCGTATTTCTAAATAAATGGTGATCCAAGTGCATTTAATCCATAGCATTTGCCTTTCTATTTTCATGCACATCAGTAACTAAATTCAAGCATCAATAACTACATCCATCCATGCATAAAAGCATTAGTATCACATCCCGATGACGAGAATCGGAATAGCTAGCCTGCTTGAGAAAGGCCTAGACCATTTCAGTTGTCACTACCTAGACGTCTTAGCAAGCGAGGGAGCCACCACCCAAACGTGGTTAGACGGAATGTCCAAACTCCCATAGGGACTTACACCTCCAGAGGGAGATAAAATGTTAGGAGCGAGCATGAGTGTGAGCCAAAATGGGAAAAAAAATAAAAATCCACAAGGGCATAAAAGAAATAAGAAGATATAAGTTGAAGATAGAAGCCAGCCCTAACAGAGAGAGGCAAGTAGGCCAACTCTATCCCTACCACTCACCTTGGGGAGGAGTTGAAGCGAACATCCCAAAGATCCAAGCAACCCAAGGGACTAGCCACCCCTTGCATAAAATCCAAGCAGCCCAAGGGACTAGCCACCCCTTGCATAAAATCCCAGCAGCCTCCTCCAAATCCGGATGTCCATTACCCCCCAAGCGAGGGTTAGAGCGAGCCTACAAGCCTAAGAGGGAGAAAAGAAATATGTCAAAAGCCAAAAAAAAGTAGTCCTAAGTCCCCAAGAGTTTGGCACGGAGCTTAACTTACTGAATCGTCCATCCTAGAGAGCCACCAACAGCCTAGAAGTCCGAGTAGTGTCTTGTGAACCAAGGTCTTCTTCTCTTTTCATAGTAGGCATGATTTGCGTTCCAAATTCATTCTGAGGGATGATACAACATAACACCATCATGCTTGCATGCATTGTCACTCATCCACTTTGCAAGATCCCGCTAGGTCCCAAACCAAGGGCATGTCAACTGCTCTTCAGCCAAAGACTTAGTAGAGGATATCGTACGCCAGGGGCATGTCAGCTACCTTTGTGTTGATAACCTTCCTCGTCAACCAGGGGCATGTCAGTTGTCCTGTTGGTTGACCCTTCTTGCGACAGTATCTTCATCCAGAACATGTTGTCTGCTCCATAACTCGAGCGAGGAAATGAGGACAACAATAGCACTGCGCCTCTGACATTAGAGCAAAGTCAGAATATCCGTACTCCCTTAATCAGCAAAAGAGAGCACAGTTAATAGTCCAATGCCAAAGTCAGACTACCAAGAAGTCAGCTAGTGACACAACAGTGGACCTAGAGAGACGCCATAAATATCCAACAAGACCGTCTTCTTCGAGGAGGCAACAATGCCCTCTTGAAACTTTTTGGCCAAGCTCCTTGCATCAATGCAGAATCCAAGCAACAGTTTATCCAGATCAGTCATCAAGTGGACAGACAGAATAGTCACACAACGAAACGAGCGAGCTACAGACAAGAACAAATTTTTCGGCTAGCAAGCAAGTTGTACATAGCCTTTATCCCTTTTCTCGCGTCTCCTTTAAGTCCAGGGGAGATTCGAGTTTTGTCCCTTTTTCGTGACTCCTTTAAGTTTGGAGGAGTCCCAAGTCGCTGATTCCTGGCCTCCAGGAACAACGTCTTATTCCTTTTTCTCGTGTCTCCTTTTAGTCCGGAGGAGATTTGAGTTTTGTCACTTTCTCGCGACTCCTTTAAGTCTGGAAGAGTCCCGAGTCGTTGATTCCTGGCCTTTAGAAATAGCTCTTTATTCCTTTTCTCGTGTTTCCTTTAGGTCCGGAGGAGATTCGAGTTTTGTCCCTTTCTCGCGACTCCTTTAAGTTTGGAAGAGTCCTGAGTCGCTGATTCTTGGCCTCCAGGAATAGCTCTTTATTTCCCTTTTCTCGCGTCTCCTTTAAGTCCGGGGGAGATTCGAGTTTTGTCCCTTTCTCGCGACTCCTTTAAGTTTGGAGGAGTCCCGAGTCGCTGATTCCTGGCCTCCAGGAACAGCGTCTTATTCCTTTTTCTCGTGTCTCCTTTTAGTCCGGAGGAGATTCGAGTTTTGTCACTTTCTCGCGACTCCTTTAAGTCTGGAGGAGTCCTGTGTCGCTGATTCCTAGCCTCTAGGAACAGCTCTTTATTCCATTTTCTCGTGTCTCCTTTAAGTCCGGAGGAGATTCAAGTTTTGTCCCTTTCTCGCGACTCCTTTAAGTCCGAAGGAGTCCTGAGTCGTTGATTCCTGGCCTCTAGGACAGTTCTTTATTTCCTTTTCTCGTGTCTCCTTTAAGTCCGGAGGAGATTCGAGTTTTGTCCCTTTCTCGTGACTTCTTTAAGTCTGGAGGAGTCCCGAGTCGCTGATTCCTGCTCTCCAAAAATAGCTTTTTATTTCTCTTCTTGAATCTCCTTTAAGGCCGGAGGAGATTCGAGTTTTATCCCTTTCTCGCGTGTCTCGTTTATGTCCGGAGGAGATTCGAATTTTGTCCCTTTCTCGCGACTCCTTTAAGTTCGGAGGAGTTCTGAGTCGCTGATTCCTGGCCTCCAGGAATAGCTCTTTATTCTTTTTTCTCGTGTCTCCTTATTGTCCGAAGGAGATTTGAGTTTTGTCCCTTTCTCGCGACTCCTTTAGGTCCGAATGAGTCCTGAGTCGCTGATTCCTAGCCTTCAGGAACAGTTCTTTATTCCCTTTTCTCGTGTCTCCTTTAAGTCTGGAGGAGATTCGAGTTTTTGTCCCTTTCTCGCGACTCCTTTAAGTCCGGAGGAGTCCTGAGTCGCTGATTACTGGCCTCCAGGAACAGCTCCTTATTCCCTTTTCTCGTGTCTCCGTTAAGTCAGGAGGAGATTCAACTTTTCTCCCTTTCTCGCGACTCCTTTAAGTCCAGAGGAGTCCTGAGTCGCTGATTCCTGGCCTCCAGGAACAGCTTTTTATTCCTCTTCTCGTGTCTCCTTTAAGTCCGGAGGAGATTCGAGTTTTGTCCCTTTGTCGCGACTCATTTAAGCCCGGAGGAGTCCTGTGTCACTGATTCCTAGCCTCTAGGAACAATTCCTTTTTCCCTTTTCTCGTGTCTCTTTTAAGTCCAGAGGAGATTCGAGTTTTGTCCCTTTCTCGCGACTCCTTTAGGTCCAGAGGAGTTTTGTGTCGCTGATTCCTGACCTCCAGGAACAATTCTTTTTTCCCTTTTCTCGTGTCTCCTTTAAGTCTAGAGGAGATTTGAGTTTTGTCCCTTTCTCGCGACTCATTTAAGTCTGGAGGAGTCATGAGTCGTTGATTCCTGGCCTCTAGGAACAGTTCTTTATTTCCTTTTCTCGTGTTTCCTTTAAGTTCGAAGGAGATTCGAGTTTTGTCCCTTTCTCGCGACTCCTTTAATTCTGGAGGAGTCCCGAGTCACTGATTCCTAGCCTTTAGGAACAGTTTTTTATTCCTCTTCTTGAATCTCCTTTAAGGCCGGAGGAGATTCGAGTTTTGTCCTTTTCTCGCGACTCCTTTAAGTCCGGAGGAGTCCCGAGTCGCTGATTCCTAGCCTCCAGGAACAGCTTCTTATTCCTCTTCTTGAATCTCCTTTAAGGTCGGAGGAGATTCGAGTTTTGTCCCTTTCTCGTGACTCCTTTAAGTCTAAAGGAGTCCCGAGTCGCTGATTCCTAGCCTCCAAGAGCAGCTCTTTATTTCTTTTTTTCGTGTCTCCTTTAAGTCCAGAGGAGATTTGAGTTTTGTCCCTTTCTCGCGACTCCTTTACGTCTAGAGGAGATCCGAGCTGCTTATTCCTGGTCCCTTAGGAACAACCTGTCTTTCTTTCCTCGTAACTCCTTTAGGTTCGGAGGAGGTCTGAGTTGTTTTCTTGTGCCCGAGAACCAACCCCTTATCATCGGGCTGATAGCCCTAGCTATCCGGTGTTGAGTCCGTCAACTCATCTCGGGCTGATAACCCTAGCTATCCGGTGCTGTGTTCGTCAACTCATCTCGGGCTGATAGCCTTAACTATCTGGTGCTGAGTCCGTCAACTCATCTCGGGCAGATAGCCCTAACTATTCGGTGTTGAGTTCGTCAACTCATCATCGAGTTGATAGCCCTAATTATCTGGTGCTGAGTCCGTCAACTCATCTCTGGGCTGATAGCCCTAACTATCTGGCAGAGTCCGTCAACTCACCCTCAGGTTGATAACCCGAACTATCCAGTCGGTAGGTCCGTCAACTTACCATGCCCTATCCTTTAGCTTGTAGGTTTGATAGTCTTATCCTATGCCCCTTCTCTCGGGCTGATACCCCCAGACTATCCAGTTGACACCCGTCATCAGTCTATCCCTCGGTCGGTAGGTCCGACATCTTGCCATGAATCCTCCTGGGCCGAAAGGTCCGCCATTCGCCAGGTTTGCCCCAGTCAATAAGTCTGACAGACTTGCCCAGGCACACCTCGGCACCAATCGGGAAATCCCTCATGCTTCTCTTCGAGAGCTGAGATACCCATTCGTTTCAGCATCACCCAGCATTAGGATCATCCTTTGCATTAGCATCATGCATGGGCCACGAGTCATGACTTTTCGGTGCATCCGCCAAATAAGTGGCTCACGGCCCTACAACAAATATCACTCTCCCGCGAACTCAAATGGAATGTCTTGTCAACCCTGAGCATCGGTCTCGGTTCCATCTGTCCATCAACCTCGCTCAAGGAAGGGCATCTGTAAACACTCCAATTTTGACGTTATTTGGCAATAGGCTCCTCTGGATGATGCTCTGGTCGCAACCACCAAAACCCAAAACCCTAGTCCAATCAGGCCCACACTAGCCCACCTGATCTAATTAAACTTAAAATCCAATAAAAACCCTAATTAATCAAATTCTAAACCTTAACCAAGTAAAAAGAAATTAAATCAATTTAAATCCATTAAATAAGACAAAAACCCTAATTCAAGCTTAATTCAAATTTAATCACTTAAATCCAAATAAATAAGTAAAAACCCTAATTAAAGTTAAAAGCCACTGAAAATCCTAATTAATAAAAATCCAAAACCCTAATTAATCCAAAAACCCTAAATAAACACAAAAACCCTAAATAAACATAAAAATCCTAATTAATAA
>JAMKQA010030317.1:0-10552 GCA_024699735.1 Posidonia australis
CATTCCTTTGTACTTGGCAATAGGCATCCCAATGCTGAGGGCACCAATAAGATCCAACAAATCATTTAGCATGCATACATTTCTTCCTGTAAACATCATCCTAATAAACGTCGCAGAGTGTTACTTGGCTCTCTTGTCTTGAATGTGACAGCGGCTTTCAATTCGAGAGAATCAAGAGGACATCGCCTAAACCAGGGGCATGTAAGCTGCTCTCGTTGGTTTAGGGTCATTTATGTCAAACCAAGGGCATGTCAACTGCCCTATAGTTAGACACACTGAGCTAGTACTCGACCAGGGGCATGTAAGCTGCTTTGATTGGTTAAGAGTCATCCATGTCCACCAGGGGCATGTTAGTTATCCTATGGTTACAGGCTTTGAGCCAACACTCGACCAGGGGCATGTTAGCTGCTCTACAGGTCAAGGATCCCCAGTGGTCGGTCGGGAGGCACAGTCATCCAATAGTTCCAATTCCCCAGATTTGTTGGTCATATCTCATTACTCGGGTACTTGGTTAAAACCAGTTGGGTAACCAGGACCTTCCCTTAGGGCTGTGCACAAGATTTAGTTTGTTCAGCAACTCCCTATTCGGTTAGCTACAGTCTTCAGTTCTGGGCCAATTTCTCTAATCCTGACAATTCTATTTCAGCTTTTGTCTGTTTGCTTTGATTCTGCTAAGTGCTATTGAACGAAGCAAAGTGGAAATCTATTTCGAAAGAATAATGTTTTGAACATGTCCTACAGGAGATCATTTACCCCTTGTGAGGAGTCTCGAGCTAAGAAAGCTGAGGTGCCTTATAGATCATGGGTTACCCCATAATGGTTGTGCCCACATAGTGCTCAGATGTTCTCCAGGCTTGGATCAAACAGTTAACTGAAAGTGATCGTGACAAGCTACAGATTTGGGGAATCTCTTCAAGGCTTCTGGATATCGCGAAGGTGGAGGTTTCTCGATACTTTCTGTGTGCAGCAGCCCAGTTTTGGAAACCGGCTCATCATGTTTTCTGCTTTGGGAGAATTGAACTAATTCCAACCTTGGAAGAGGTCCATAGAATATGTTGCCTACAGAGGTTCCTGGGACCCACCGTGTTCATGTGGCGTGACGGGTATTCCTCAGTCTTGTGCGAGCTAACTAGCCTATCAACCGGTGAATGTGGTCGTCAACTCATTTGTACAGATGGACTTTCTGCCATGCTAAAACTAGCTTACTTTGGCAAAGTAGTTGGAATGCGTGCCTCCCTAGGTGATGATCTATGGCTGAAAGGATTTGTTGTCCGCTTCTTGGGAGAGTTGATTTTCAGCCATGGTTGGATGGTTGTGAATATTGAAGCCGCTGAGAATGCTTTGGCAGTTGTCACCTGATAGATAGATTTGGCTTCGGTCATCTTGGCAGAAACTTATCGGGCGCTGGACTAATCGCTGAGCCGCTGTCGGCATTTTTATGGCTGTGGAGCTTTTGTACAGGTATGATTGGCTGCACATCTGGGTGTAGAAGTCTTGCACCCGCAACGATCAACCGTCGAATCCTACTGTCAAAGCGGCCATTCGCACACGCTCACCTCAATTCAGAAGGAATATGAGCATTTAGAAAGCTTGACAGAACAAAAAATCATCTGGCGCATTATTCCCTCGGCTTCTCATGGCTTTGAGGCTTTCTTCAATGCAGCTGACATGCGGCTTATCGTCCTACCGGGGTTGACTGGTGGGGTGGAATATCACCCAATCCATGTGATGCGGCAGTTTGATTACCAGCAAGGTTCTTTTGTTCAAGGGCGAATGTCAGCATGATTCCATAAATACCCCCTAAGCTCCTACACTATGACTAAGGAGCTATCTCGCCTGCTTAGTGGCTCCATTCGATCAAAAGATCTTGTAGTCATAGAGGGGAAGAGTTGCACAGTAGATTATGAAGCCAAAGTCGAAGAGACCTGGCCAATCTACAGTGCCACCCCGAGCCGGACGCTTTTTGCCAAAACCTCGGGCTCCAAGAGAACCAGAGATGATAACATTTCTGGCCAGCTTGATTGATTGATCATGGTTGATGCGGAACGAAGATCACCACCCTGACAACATGTGCAAGACTAGTGCCAGACTCTACTTTCTTCTGCCTGTCGGCTTGGCACTGGGGACCACCTAGATAATAGCCTAGTATCTTGTTTTATTGCCCCAATCTGGACAAAAGAAGTCTTCACAACTTTTTGTGCCAGAAAAGGTGGCATGTTCTTTTACATTTGAGATTTTCCCATACACGGTTTGTTCCAATGGGACGGATCCTGGTGTTCCTTTTACATTTGAGATTTTCCCATCCACGGTTCTTTCCAATGGAATGAATCCTAGTGTTCCTTTACATTCGAATTTTCCCAACCACGGTTCGTTTCAATAGGACGGATTTTGGTGTTCCTTTACATTTGAGATTTTTCCATCCACGGTTCGTTCCAATGGGACGGATCCTGGTGTCCCTTTACATTTGAAATTTTCCCATCCACGGTTCGTTCCAATGGGACGGATCCTAGTGTTCCTTTACATTTGAAAATTTCCCATCCACGGTTCGTTCCAATGGGATGGATCCTGGTGTTCCTTTTACATTTGAAATTTTCCCATCCACGATTCATTCCAATGAGACGGATCTTGGTGTTCCTTTACATTGGAAATTTTCCCATTCACGGTTCGTTCCAATGGGACGGATCCTGGTGTTACTTTACTATTGAGATTTCCCATCCACGGTTCGTTCCAATGGGATGGATCTTGGTGTTCCTTTTACATTTGAGATTTTCCCATCCATGGTTCGTTCCAATGGGACTGATCCTAGTGTTCCTTTACATTTGAGATTTTCCTATCCACGGTTTGTTCCAATGGGACGGATCATGGTGTTCCTTTACATTTGAGGTTTTCCTATCCACGGTTCATTCCAATGGGATGGATCCTGGTTTTCCTTTACATTTGAAATTTTCCCATCCACGGTTCATTCCAATGGGACAGATCCTAGTGTTCCTTTACATTTGAGATTTTCCTATCCATGGTTCGTTCTAATGGGATGGATCCTGGTGTTCCTTTAGATTTGAAATTTTCCCATCCATGGTTCGTTCCAATGGGACAGATCCTGGTGTTCCTTTACATTTGATATTTTCCTATCCACAGTTCGTTCCAATGGGACAGATCCTGGTGTTCCTTTACATTTGAGATTTTCCTATCCATGGTTCGTTCTAAAGGGATGGATCCTGGTGTTCCTTTACATTTGAAATTTTCCCATCCATGGTTCGTTCCAATGGGACAGATCCTGGTGTTCCTTTACATTTGATATTTTCCTATCCACAGTTCGTTCTAATGGGACGGATCCTTGTGTTCCTTACATTTGAGATTTTCCTATCCACGGTTCGTTCCAATGGGATGGATCCTGGTGTTTCTTTTACATTTGAGATTTTCCCATCCACGGTTCATTCCAATGGGACGGATCCTGGTGTTCCTTTACAATTGAGATTTTCCTATCCACGGTTCGTTCCAATGGGACAGATCCTGGTGTTTCTTTTACATTTGAGATTTTCCTATCCACGGTTCGTTCCAATGGAACGGATCCTGGTGTTCCTTTTACATTTGAATTTTCCCATCCATGGTTCATTCTGTTAGGATGAATCCTTGTGTCCTCCTTTTCACCTTTGATTTACCTCCCTATGGGCTGGTAGCCTGAACTACCTGGATGACTTCCGTGACCAGTCACTTCCCGGTCGGCAAGCACCGTGAGTCTTGTCCGGTGCTTTTCTCGACAAGTGTGATAACCAGTCATGTCTTTTAAGAACTGATTGGTCATCAACTTGTCAGTATTTGGTTGTCTGTGTTGTCTTCTCTGATATTTGGCTTCGGCTTTGGCGATGGGACCTTTGGTGCATTCACTGAATAGTGGCTAGTTGCCCGTGGCTAACTCTTGCTATGGCTGCAGGTGGCGTGTCTTTGTCAGTCCTGAGCATCGGTCTCTGTTCTACTTGTCCTCCGACCTCGCTCAAGGAGGGGCATCTGTAGACACCCCAATTTCCCAATTTTGTAAAATGGAGATGTGGTGGCTGAGCTCTAACCCTAATTGAATCCATTGAGCCCCACTTTAGCTCACAAGGCCCACATAGGCCCATTAAACCCTAATTGAGCCCACTTTGGCCCACAAGACCTATTTAGGTCCATTCAACTCATTGTAGGCCCATTTAGTTCATTTGGGCCCATTAAGGCCCACATAGGCCCATTAAGCCCAATTGGGTCCACCTTGGTCCCAAAGCCCATGAAGGCCCCCATAAACAACTTAACCCATTTTTTCTTCCAACCCAACACCTTATTTCTCCATTTTTCATATTCATTTACTAATTTTTACCAAAAACATACAAATCATTTCTTCTCTACTGTTTTTTCTTCAAGTGTAACCACTGAACCCATTCCTTCTCCATTCCTCCCACGAATCAGCTTGAACCCACTTCCTTACTGAGCCATTCCAACCCAGCCCGAGCCCCACTGATCCAGCAAGCCACCAAAGTAGCCAGAGCCACTGATGTGCCGCAGGTGAAGCTTGAATCGCCGTTGATCTCTGTTGACGACCAAGGGAGCAGTAGAGGGACAGCCGTTAGTAGTTTGTAGTTTGTTAGGCTGTTACGACTTCAGTTAGGGAGTTAGAGGGTTGGTTAGTGGTTCTGTTAGCATGGTTGGCATTCTGTTGCAGTGGGT
Organism: Posidonia australis; assembly: GCA_024699735.1. Lineage (NCBI taxonomy): Eukaryota > Viridiplantae > Streptophyta > Magnoliopsida > Alismatales > Posidoniaceae > Posidonia > Posidonia australis. The sequence goes on from JAMKQA010030317.1 coordinate 4,699, forward strand.
TGTTGGGTTTCTCCACCTATAAAAGGAGGGGTAGAGGCAGAGTTTGAGAGGCTTTGGGCGTGAGAGAGAAGAGAGCTGAGAGTGCCAGAGAATTCCAGAGAGAAAGGGAAGCTTGTAGAGAGGACAGAAGGAGATTCTAGGTGCTTTGGCGAGATGTAGAGCTCTGTCAAGCCACGTACGCCCCTCTCTGATCCCATTTAGCTCTGAGCATATTTGCCTAAGACCTCCTCCTTCTTGCTGGACAATTCTGAGTAATCCAGAGGTTTTCTCTAGTCAGAATTGGTCCCTAGGGCTCACCGTCGCCATTTCCAAGTGACGTAGGTAGGGGAAGCGATCTAGGGCATGGCCCTGGCCCCCGAGTCTCTTCTCTTTCTCCTCTAGCCTCATCAGTGCTCTCCTGCTCCTTGGATCGCTACTCCGATGCCTCCTGAAGCTCACACGAAGATCGCCAAAGTTACGTCGATCCCGCTGTCGTCGGAGAAGACGACGGAGTCTAGAGAGGAAGTGCATGTCTCCCACAGCTCCAAGCCCCTCTAAGCTTCCAGAAACACTCCACAACCTCCCACGAGCACAACGGACCGCTTGGAATCGCGCCACGAGCTCTGGATCATCGTAGCAGCCATGCTCATCAGAGAGGATGCCGTCGACGAATGTCGGAGCATGCCTCTGCTCCATCAGCCTCCATTCCGCTCCAGAAGAAGCAAGGAAGCTCCTTGATGCTCCACGTTGCCCCCACGACTGCCAGATCACTGCGCCGTAGCTATGATAGCCATCCTTCTTCCCCAACGCCGTCACCGGAGCTCCACAACGGCGGAGGAGGTGGGAGAACTGTTCCCACCAATAGATCTCCAATCCACTCTGATGGATCGTCTCCCCTCTCCTTCCTCTTGCTTCTTGTGGGGTCTGATCACGGGAGGACTTTGTATGCCCCCTCCGACGGTCGTCGTCGGCGGAGCTCCGTTGCTGGCAACCGTCGTTTCTTTTTTTCATTTAAAAAACAAATTAAAACGTTTTATTTGAATAAAATACCGAAACATTGTTTTTCTTTCAATCAGATCCTTTTTGCATTACACATAGGTCCTTTTATTACAAATAGGTCCTCCATTCATTTTTCATAAATGATTCAAGTAAAGTTTTCACTGAAAATATTGCATTTTCCCCCTAAACATTTAAAATAATGTTTTCTAGGCATTAAACTTTAGCAAAAGCCCTCAAGTTTCTTTTAATGCATTTTAATTCAACATTTTTGCATAACAGACTCTGAGCTTTCCTGAAAGTTTTTTGGATGTACATTTTTATGTGGAAATTGCATTTAAGCCCCTATATTCTTTTGAAATAATCCAGAATGCTTATTTTGCTGGTTAAATTGCACTTTAGCCCCTATAATCTCCTAAAACTTTTCTAGAAGCAGGTTTTCTTTGGGTAAATTGCATTTTAACCCTTAAACTTTACCGAAACTTTCCAGAATGCACATTTCTTTGGTTTATTTGCATTAAAACCCCTGGATTTTATTGAAAACTTCTCTGAAGCATGTTTTCTCAAGGTAAATTGCATTTTAACCCTTAGATTTTACTGAAATTCTTTTGAGTGCTTTATTTCTCTGTGAATTACATTTTCATCCTTGTTTTCTTCAGAAACTCTTCTGGATGCTTTATTCTACTTGGCAATTTGCAGTTTAGCCCCTATACTTCACTTTATTTACTTTGAATGCTTGATTTCTAGGGTAAAATGACTGTTTTGCCCCTGAAACTTTTTGGAGCCTTTCTGAATCTTTTTTTCTTGCATTTTACCATGAATTTCCGTTGGATTGTTTTAAATGCATGTTTTAGTGGTAAAATTGCATTTTGACCCCTATGAAACTTCATTTTGACTAGGATTACATATTTTTACACATTTGGCCTCAGATTTGTTCATAATTGCATAGAATGTGTTTTCCTATGTATTTTTTGATGATTTGGGTTTCAGAATATCAGTTTTATTAAGAATTTGGATTTTTTGCACAAAGGCCCCTAGAATTCTCACTATTTACACTCACATATGCATTTTGCACATTTTTTCACATCTTTCCGCACTAGTTTTCTTGCCTTTCCTTCCTTGCTTTGCGCACACTTTTCTAGCTTGTTTCGAGCTTGGTTTTCTCACTGTTTCCCGTATTTTTTCCTAGTTTTCACCTTTAGATTTGTTTTGGCTTTCCATCACCCGAGGGCATACATTAAAAGGCTTCACAAAGCCGACATTGTCTCGGAATGAGGATTATTTTCCCCTTTTTGATTTTCTCGGATTTATCTCAATTTTTGCTGATTTGCGAGACGCTTTCCAAGAATTTCTCGATTTTCACGATTTTCCTCATCGCCCAAGGGCGTACAGTAAAGCGGCATTCTCCATGCCTACAATTGACCCTCAGATTAACTTTTTCTCTTTACTTCATTTCTTCTCCTAGATTTGGCATGTTTTTAGTCATCATTTAGCAAGAGCATATAGAACAAGCAAGCATACATTCATAGACCATTGACAATAGGGAAACCTAGAAAGACCGAGTTTTCTCGGGCGCATGGGGGTGCCTAACCCCTTCCCCATGCATAACCAGAATCCTTACTCTTTCTCTGGCCCGCATTCATTTGTGCATTGTCCATTAGGCACGGAGCACACACATACATTCTACAACTTATTTGCTTTCCAATTTTCTTGTGTTATTGGTTTTCCTCATCTTTCCATTAAAAGACTAGGTGGCGACTCCTTTCCTTATCCTTTTTATCTTCCCTTGGTGTTTCCGGGTCTAGTCTTTTCCTCCGGATTCACCATCTTCGCCGTGACCATATCAGGTCTCCTCGTGTGTTTCCACGCACTCGGTAGTAGGAGAGTCGTGCAAGGATTCCACCGGCATGGTCACACCTAGTATGCATAAATATGAGTTTAAATGAAGGATAAGTGGTTTTAATGGTACGTTGAGGATATGTTAATGATGTTTTCCCCATGTTGAGGAATGTGGAACCCAAATAAATAGATTTGGGCATGGTTTTGGTCCCATCAATGAATGAAAAGGATGATTTTGTGTGGTTTTGGGCATGAGACCCAGTTTATGATTTTTAAGCATAATTTTTGTGGCTTGAGTTGGGACCCCATTGGAGGGTCAAGTGTTGCAAGGAGATAGAGTCCTGCAACAAAAAGAATGAATTGGAAAATGGTTTTGAAAAGAAAGTTTAAAGAGTTTTGAAATGGATCACTAATAATGTGTTAAGACACCACTGGGGTTGGTGTCGACAACGTGGTAGGAGTATGAGGCTCCAATGAACCAGTTGCCAGACACGACTGTGGTTGCCGAGCTTGGGACGGTGTAGGCTGAGCCAAGGTTTTTGAGCCTAGTTGTTCGGGTCATCGATGGTGTAGGTTGAGCATGGGTCGTTGTACCTAGTTGTTCGGGTCACTGACGGTGTAGGCTGAGCCTGGGTCGTTGTACTTAGTTGTTCAGGTCACCGAGCTCGTGACAGTAGGCTGAGCCTAGGTTTTTGAGCCTAGTTGTTCGGGTCACCGACGGTGTAGGCTGAGCCTGGGTCATTGGACCTAGTTGTTCGGGTCACCGATGGGGCGTCAAACAGAGACGTATCCCCGTTGGTTGGTTGGGGCAGTGACATCCCGCATGGGGAATTTCACCACGACAGTGTAGGAAGGTAGGGGAAAGGATGTCCTCGCCTACTGCTTGTGTGCCTGGTTACCCTTGATCAAGGTAACAACAGTAAAGAAAAGTGGAAATGAATAAAGAAAAAGGAATGTGATTTGGTCAGGATTGGACTGATGAAATAGTCCTAAAATCCTGAAATGAAATAATGATGATGTTTTTACCAGTTACCAGCCTGTATTTATGATTTGGTTTTGAGCCCGTGAGGCATTATGTTTTAGGCTAGATCTGGTCAGAAAAGTGAATTTAAAAGTGTGATTTTGGGAAGAAATCCCAAGTATTGAAAAGGATATGTTTTGGAAAATGAATTCCAAAGGTTTTGAAAGAAAATGCAAAGGTGTGTTTTTGAAAGAGAATGTGGTTTTGGAATGAGTTTCCAAATGTTTTGAGAAAAGAAAAGAAACATGGCTTTTGAAAAGTGCGTGAATTTGGGATTGAATTCCCAAGTGATTTCCAATAAAAAGAAGAGGATTTTCAAAAGAAAACCAAGTTTTGATAATCAAAGAAATGAGTTTTATAGTTTTTTGTGGTTTCTGTGGTTGGGGCGTGTACTAGGTGACTTAGATGTCACTCTCGCATGCTTGTTTGGTTTCAGGTTCAGTTCACGTGCAGTCGAGTTTCGGTGCAGGAGTTGGAGCTTCTAGCAGTACATTGTGATCCTGATGGTGAGCCTTAGTTACAGTTATTTAATGTTCTTGTAATTAGTGTACTTATGCTTGATACTGTGTTTTAGTGGCATGCCCGAGATCGGGGTGTTACAGAGTGGTATCAGAGCTATGGTTACACCTAGTGCACCGGCTTGGTGATGTCCGGTCTAGTGGCTCCCTAGGACTGCACAATAAAAAGTCATGCACCTGAATTTTTGGATTGTTGTGTTTTGTGGTGTTGGTAGGAAGATGTCTCGTCGAGGCCGTAGTCGTGGCAAGACCCCTGTGCCTGACTTCGAGACGGGAGAGGGTAGTGCATGGAGGGGGATGAGACAAGAATTTGGCGTGGTGATGGGGGGTTTCGCCCAGTCCTTTTGCAGCAGTAGCAAGGTTGAGGCGAAGGGAGACTCGTGGATCAAGCAGTTCCACCAGCTTGGCGCACTGACTTTTGATGGGCGCACCACACTAGAGGAGTGTGAGGCTTGGTTCCTGGAGGTGGAGAAGATCCTCGAGGGGATCGAGTGTCCAACAGAGATGTGGGTCCGGATCACGGCATTTCAACTCAAGGGTGCTACGGATCAGTGGTGGAGTATAGTGTGCCACACCAAATTTTTGAATACGGACCAGCTGATGATCTCTTGGGATGAGTTTCGAGAGGTATTCTATGAGAGGTTTTTCCTTGAGCATGAAAGGGATAAGCTGGACAGAGAATTCAGGAACCTTAAGCAGGGTAGCCTGTCTGTGGCTGAGTATGAGTCGTCCTTCCTTCGGCTAGAGCAGTTCTCTTAGGCTACAATTTTTGAGAGGAACAGAGCCAAGAGGTTTGTGGAGGGACTGAACCCTGTGCTTTAGATGCCAGACATTAGCGGAGGCCGTTGAGCTTGCAAGCCGCTATGAGGATGATTGTAGGTTGTTCTAGGAGGAGTATCCCAAGAAGGAGAAAGGGAAAAAGTCTATTTCTCGACCTTTTGTTTCACGACCCTCCGTTTCTCGACTGTCAGTGACGGGAGCGCCAAGTTCTGGGAGTTCTGGTAGCTTTCGGAAGAAGTGGAAGCAACGGCCTATGTCCGGTAGAGAAGAGAGTATGGGTTTCAACCATGCCGGGTCTAGTAGTGGCCCATAGATGTGACCATGCCATGTCTGTGGCAAGATGGGGCATGTAACGGCACAATGTTGGCATAGGCAGAGGAATTTAGACAGAGTAGTCTGCTACAATTGTGGGAAGTCTGTGCATTACCAGAAGGACTATCCCAAACAACCAAAGCCAGCAGGAGATGCGCTACGTCAGCCTACCAAGGGGAGAGTGTTTTCCATTGCTGCCCTAGATGCTGGTCCATCTGGAGATGTGGTAGAAGGTGAGAACTAGCATGTCTGTATTTGGTAGGTCTTGTCCTGTAATAATAGATCCTATGTGTAATTGACACTATTTCTTATTATGATTATGGTTATGGTGTGTTGATTATAGGATCTTTCCTTGTGGCTGATCGGATGGCTCGAGTCTTGTTCGACTCTGGGAGTTCATTTTCTTTTG
>JAMKQA010030320.1:0-10799 GCA_024699735.1 Posidonia australis
CATTCCATCTTTCTAGGTTTTCCTCGTCTTTCCCTTAAAAGACTAGGTGGCGACTCCTCTTCTTTTTCTTCTTGTCCTTGCGCCTTCGCCATCCATCGGCATGGCTGTGATCCCTTTCCCGCCTCCCTCCGGGTCCGGCATGGTCACATTGTCGCACCGACTAGGGTTCTGGATTTGAGTTTGCCCCTTAGTGTATCAGAGAACGATAGTTCCTCTGACGTTGGATCTACATCTCCAAGGTCCTTTTTCGATCTTTCCGATCCTATGATCTCCCTCGACGCTCTGGTAGGCAATTTGTCGCTAGTGGGTCGCTACCGGAATTCGGGACTTCTCACTTGCACGGGAGAGACGACTAGTCAGCGGACTTCTCGAGACACTGCCACATCCACCATTACCTCTGACGTCTCGAGCTCCATGTGGGGCTATTCTCTCTACCATCCCCTGAGGTTTAATTAGGATTATAATTGGTCTTCTCCTAATTACCCTTCTGATCAATGAAATTATATTGCTAACCCCCAATCTTATTTTGACTTAACATTTATTACCGATTTGGTGGGGCATCTGGACCAACCTCGCGTTGTTGCGGACATCCCTGACATGCGCGATTCGTATCGCCACCCTATCACCTCCAGCATTCAATGTCAGGCAGTTTCGTGTGAAGAAAGTTTTATTTTCTCCCCTTCCCACTGCAACATTAATGGTACTACGAATTCTTTGGCAGATATCTTTGCTACAGAGATCTTTTCTGACATTCACGATTCCTCCCCTCTACCCTTTCCCCTGGGCTTCCGCTTTGCCGCCATGACTTCTCCTCTATCTTCCTCTTCTTCCTCTGTAAACTTTCAGAGCAACGAAGCTTATCAAACTGGTTAGGAAATTCTGATGTGGAAGGGTGGAAGCTGGTGAAAAAACGGAAGAGCCACTCGCCACTAGTAAGCTTCTGCCGTGCTAATGGACGTTGTTTTAACTGTGGTCTTCGTGGGCATTCAAAAAAATCTTGCAAATACTCTGGTTTCTGTTATAAGTGCAACTCTCCCTCACACTCGGTGGCGATTTGCAAATTTTTTCAGGATCAGAAGTCACCTCCCCCCGTCGTTTCCTCTATGACACGCCTCGCCCCCCCATAACCCTACCATCATCCCTCCATCTGAGCCGACCTGTGACCTCCTCCTTCATTTCTCTTGTTGCGCTATCGTTACTGCGCATTCGGCACAACTTACTAGAGATGTCCTACTACATCACATATCTAACAACTGGCCTTCTGCTACTGAGGTTGAGGTAAACGACTTTTCCCCAAGTAAATTCCTACTGAAGTTTCATTCCCCAAAGATCAAAAACGAGATTCTCAGCTTGTATGAGTCATCCCTCCAATCTCTCTCAGCTTTTTTCATCAACTGGACCCCCAACTCCAACGCGGTCTTCACTTTGAGAGAGAAAGGGGTCTGGATCAGACTTAAAGGGTTTCTACACCATCTATGGAATATAGAAGTATTTCTCCTTATGGTCTCTGAGTTCGCTAACCTTCTAGAGGTTGACCTCTCCATAGATCGGGTCAAATACCTAGGTTTTGCCAGAATTTGAATCAAGACCCATCAGGGCAAAGATATTCCTTACTTTAGGTTTTTTGCATTTGGGAAAATAGTTTACCCCATCAAATATAGACGTAGTTGGGACATCTACTCTCTTTCCCTACCAAATCTGAATTCTGCTCCTCGATGGCCAAAACAGTCACCCCAGGCCTCATCATCTAGAGGTCACTAGGAAACCATTTAAAAATAACAAGGGCTGGAGAGGTGCCAGTAGTGGAAAAGTCCCTAAGAGTGGGAAAAATGTGTGGACTAGATCCTCTTCCATTTCGACTCACTTCACTCCTACAATTACTGCTGGACTCTTGCCTATCCTTTCTGCATCTGGGGGATTCTTCAATGCCTCATCATCCCTATCATCTGATGACACCCCAACTACTATCACCCAGGTGGTAGATCCTCATGCTATGATTGATACTATTAAGTTTGTAGAAGCTGAGATCAGGACTAGGAACTTCTCATTGGCCAAGTTTAAGAAAATTATGGTGATTTACGATTGTTTGGAGAAGGACGACCTGGGCAATCATACCACTGAGATCCCAACTTATCATCCACCCACACCTGTGCATGCTCCAGGTAATTCCATGATGAATCCTCCTTATAGTTTTGGTTCCTCTAATCTCAGCTTATCAAGTAATAGTGAATGCTCTAATTCTGCCTCTCCTGATGGTCCAATAAATAATGTTAATACAGAGATTAGTGCTGAGGATCTTCTTCTCTGGGATTCTTATGAACACTTCCAATGCTTCTGTGGTAAAATTGGCATATCTATTAATTCAATAGCTGAAGCTAAAAGGTTTTTCAGCCAGGTCAGGAAGGACCAGGATAAGATTCTAATTAATTTAGATAATAGCAATAACACTACTGAGAAAATAGTTTCTTCTCGTTCCCCTCATAGTTCTTATGATCATAGCTACTTGGAATAAAAGAGGCCTAGGGACTAGTCACAAAATCAGAGAAGTGAGAGACTTCATTAAATCCAATAAATGTGACATAATAATCATAAGTGAAGCTAAAAAGGAATCCTTCTCTCAAGGGGCTCTCAGATCACTAGGAGGTAGAAAGATTAACTCATGGTCACATCTTCCCTACATAGGTGCCTCAGGTGGTATTCTCATTAGTTGGGATGACAGGATTTTAGAACAAATAAGTTGTTTATCTGCAACTTATTGTCTTTCTCTGAATTTCAAAAATTGTGAGGATGGATTTGATTGGTGGCTCACATGGGTATATGGACCCTGTGATTCCAACTTAAAGCCAGACTTTATTGACGAATTGTACAATCTCAGCACTCTCGTCAATAGCCATTGGGTTATAGGAGGTGATTTTAATGTTATTAGGTTCTCCCATGAACACTCCTTTAAGCCTGGAATTAATGCCCACATGAGAAGATTTAATACTTTTATTGATCACAACTCCTTGATGGATTTCTCCTCCAACAATTATTCTTATACATGGTTCAACTTTCAATTACATCCAATAATGGTTAAACTTGACTGTTTCCTTATATCCACAGATTGGTCGAACAAATTTCCTTATGCCTATTGCTCTAGCAAAGCTAGAGTTGTTTCTGACCACATTCCCATTGTAATAGACACTGTCCCACCTGACTGGGGCCCTCCCCCATTCAGATTCTATAAGTCATGGTTTTTTATTGATGGGTTTGAGCAATTCATTCAGGATTGTTGGCAGAAGCCCTTTGATTTCTACTCCCAATCTTCTCTTATAGCTGCTTTCACCTACAAATTAAAGAATCTGAAGCTTAATATTAAAAATTGGGTTGGCCCAATCAGGGAAGAAAGAAGCAGAAGATTAAGATATATTGAATCTCAAATTCAACAATAGATTGGTTAGCTGAAACTTCTTCTCTCAGTGATGTGATATGAGAGGAGAAAAAGGCATTAAGATTAGAACATTTGACACTATTAAAGGAACAAGAATCTTATTAGAAGTAAAAGTTCAGAATTAAATGGCTAAAAGAGGGGAATTTGAACACAACTTTCTTTCATAATATTGTAAAATGTCATAGAAGGGTCAATAACATATCCTCTCTATCTATTAGTGACATTATGATCAAATCTCTAAAGGCAATAGGTAGAGAGATAGAAAATCATTTTATAAGGTAATTTAACAAAGTCAAATGCTTCAAAGTCTCCATTAACTGGGATCGTCTTGTCCCTCTCAAGATTCCTCATCCTAAATTGCTAGATATCCCTTTTTTTGAAAAGGAGATTAAAGAGAATGTTTTTCACTTGCCTGGAGACAAAGCTCTAGGTCCTGATGGCTTTCCACTGGTATTCTTTCACCACTTCTGGGAACTCTTGAAATCAGATATTCTTAATATTTTTCAGAGCCTTCACTCTTCCACTGACCCAGAATTTCTTGCTTCAATCAATCAAACGTTTATTGCTTTAATCCCCAAAAAGAATGGTGCCCTCCTTATCAAAGATTTTAGACCAATCAGTCTAGTGAATAGCATATATAAGATCATCACTAAGACCTTGGCATCTAGACTATCTCCTATGCTGAATATGATAATTGACCAATCCCAAAGTGCTTTCCTGGCTGGCAAATCAATTGGAGACTGCTTTCTTGTTGCACAAGAGACCCTGCACTTCATGATATCTTCAAACACTCCTGGCTATATTCTAAAGTTAGACTTTGAAAAGGCCTTTGATAATATCAATTGGGATTTCTTACTAGATTCCCTTAGTGGACTGGGTTTTGGGCCTAAATGGATATCCTGAGTTAGAATGTGCATAAGTACTGCTAAGTTCTCCATACTAATCAATGGATCTCCCAAAGATTTCTTTGGGGCAACTAATAGATTAACACAGAGGGACCCTTTATCCCCATTATTATTTATTGTAGCCACGCATGTCCTAAATTGTATGCTGCAACTGGCTCTGGATAATAACTTAATATCTGGTATTAAATTTCCACATGGGGGACCAGCAGTGGTCAATATACAATATACTGATGATACTCTCTTGTTCTTATCAGAAAGTAAGGAGAACATGATAAATATTAAAAGAATCTTATGTTGTTTTCAGTCATGCTCTGAGTTAAAAATCAATTTCCACAAGTCTTCAATCACTGGTATAGGAGTAAATTAGGCTTCTATTGCTAGTTCATGTAATATCCTGGGCTGTAGGACAACTAACCTTCCACTAATGTATCTTGGATTACCTTTACATTATAAGAGGACCACTTATAAAGTCTAGACCCCAGTAGTGGAGAAGATCTCAAATAAGTTGTCATTATGGAAGGCAAAACACTTATCCTTGGGTGGAAGGCTGACTTTGTTGAACTCTGTTTTGTCTGCCATCCCTACTTACTATATGTTTGTTCTGCATTTGCCTATTAAAGTAGAAAAAGAAATTGACAAGCTTAGAAGTAGATTTCTATGGAACTCATTTTCTCTAAATCATAAAGGTTTACACCTAATCAAATGGGCAAATATATGTAGATCACAGAAACAGAAAGGTTGGGGGATTATCAACTTAAGAAATTTTAATTTAGTCTTGAAAACTAAGCTGCTTTGGCAGTTACTATCTGACAATTACCATATGAAATGAAAAGATCTTGTTAAGGTCAAATACCTTGATAAGGTTTGGCCAGGAGCTTTACTGAATTCTTCAGTTAGTAATTGCTCCCTCCTTTGGCAAAGCATAAAACAATGTTTTGTTATACTTAACTGTTTTACTACTTTCCAAGTTCAGAGTGGAAATAATACACTATTTTGGGAGAATAAGTGGTGGAATGGGGACAAATTAAAATTACTACTTCCTGGATTGTTCTCCATAGCTAGATTTTAAAAAGCATCTGTTAAAAAAATGGTTGATCTATACAGGACTGACTTTAATAAATTATTTGATTTATCTAAGATTTCCATGGGTGATTTCTTAACACTACAATCTCAATTAGATCTGCTTGTTACTGTTCTGCAATCTTTGGTTCTATTACCTGGTGGAGATACCTTGATTTAGTTGCCATCCAAAGACAATGCCTTCTCTGTTAATTCTTGTTACAACATTATAAATGATGGAGGTATTCGTTTTCCTTTATATTATAGCATCTGGAAAAGCCGCACACCATTAAAAGTTAAACTGTTTTCTTGGCTGGCTCTTAATAACAAAAAAATGACTAAAGAAAACTTAACCAAAAGAGGGTGGAATGGTCCTGAGTTGTGTATTTTCTGCAATGCACATATAGAGAACAATACCCATCTATTCATAAACTGCTCATTCATCTGGCACATTTGGAGATTTTTCTTATCTTCTGATTTGTATCCAGATTATTTTAGTATTACTGACTTATTCAATTCTATACCTCCACTTAGATTCAAGCTTAATAAGCAAGGTTGGGCTATCTTACTCCAAGCCATCCTCTGATTGATTTGGAAGGAAAGAAACAACAAAATTTTTAGAAATATTTGCAAATCACACACTGTTATTCTTTCTGATGTCATTTCTCTAATGCAATATTGGATAGAAACTCTTACTACAGGGTTCGAGAAAGAGGAACTTATCCAATCTACCTCTTCCATGACTAACACTTTGATGGCAGAGCAAGTCCCAAATATCCCTTCTTCTTCTAGGGGTTCCTTTGAGGCTTTTCAGACACAAGATCCGAATCCTGACATTAACAATTCATGTGCAAAAGGAGATGGATAGGAGGACCTACTTCCTCTCAGACTTAGTTGTTCTGATTTTATTATTGCAGTCTCTATTTTGTGGTCATGTATGATTTGGGCACAGACATTGCCTTCGTCTTATCTGGAACTATTGGTTCCAAATTTTGTATATCTGGACATGACGAACTCTTGATAGCTTGAATAGCCAAGGTATTATTTATAATATAATCTATCGTTATCAAAAAAAAAAAAAAAAAAACAAACCTCAACAACTAAAATTTGAAATCATCAAATTCATCATATGATAGAAGATGAATCCTTAAATAGGCAGATGCCTTCATCACTAATATTGATTTTTAAATTATATATTCAGAAGGTTTTTGCACTTTAATTCCATCGACAATGAACTTTTGCACTTACAGGTCACTATGTTTGGATTTGGCACTTGTTAGTCTTTTCTCTCCCTTTCTCTCTCACGCATGCAAAAACATACATACCAATGGCTTCCGCTGACAATGTCTCATTGTCACAGTGACTGGGAGAACTTTAAACTCGCTACAAGTCCCAGGTTCGAATCCTGGAGCATGCATAAAAATTCTCCTCTAACTATCTCAACCGTTAACAAAAAAAATGGCTTCCGCTCTCTCTCAATCTCTCTCTCTCTCTCCTTGCGGCCACCTCCTCCTGCCCAACGTCAGAGGAATACTTATCCTTAATTTGAGTGTATATACCTATCTAGATCGAGTGAATAGTTCTATATAATAGAGTGAATACTCTTGTCTACATGTTTAATGAGAACTTCTCTAGATTTCTATGAATAATTTAGAAAATAGTAAATATTCGTACAAATATTAAGTGAACACTATTTTAAAACAGAAAGTACTTCATTTTGTGCTTTATGAATATTTTTCATATGTGTGCAAGTACATCTTCCATGTTGAATACTAATTCATAATTGAGTAAATATACTTATCCAGATTGTGTGAATAGTCCTATCAAGGGAGTGAATAGTCTTCTCCAAAATAATGAATAATATGCATATTCAGTGAGTACTTTTTCCAGATTTGTGTGAATAATTGAAAGTTTACATTAGTAAGGGTATTTCGGTACAGCAGCCAAGATACAAGGGAGGGTTCATGGTAGAGTCCGTGTATTTACATTTGAACATGATCCTATCATGATCCAAAAATTTGGCCTAACAATATTGAAAAAAAAAACTCATTTATTTTTAGGTAATTAGTTTAACAGCATTAAAATCACGATCTAAAACATATTCTGCATATATTTCTTTTTCCTGAATTGAATGTTAACCAAAATCAAGCATTGTAGGGGTATCATTATAAATACGTTGATAATGTGGTAGAAGTAAGGGGATGTAACAAAAAAGAGAAATATAACCAACTATTATTAGGGGTGCACACGGTTTGGTTAGAACCGGTTAATTGAACCGAACCGAACCATTTTTAATAGTTTGGTTTGGTTAAAGTGTATTGAATGGTTCGGTTCGGTTCTCAAATCTTGGAACCATCCTTAGTGGTTCGGTTCTTGGTTCTGAGTGTGGTTAACTAAACTGAACCAAGAACCGATTTATATATTAATATTATATATATATATATATATATATATATATAAAAGTATTAATACTACGTACTTAGTATTAATATGTAATATAATATATATAATATATATATATTCTCAAATCCACTTGTTCAATATCCCATCAACTCTAATTTATATTGCCACAAGATATCATGATCATTACTTAGTCCTTATTTCCGTGACCACAAGTTCATAATTGTTTATAATCTTAACCGAGAACCGAACCGAACCGAACCGACCGATTTTTGAACGGTTCGGTTAGGTTCGATTCTAAGTATACACATGGTTCGGTTCGGTTCCAATCTAGTCAGAACCGATAGATATCGTTTGGTTCATGGTTCTTAACAGAACCGAACCGAACCGAACCATGTACACCCCTAACTATTATGGTACAGTTGGTTAGAGAAAATAGAACTCATATCTTTCTTCTAGGTTCGAATCTCATGAATTACAGGAGAAAAAAGAAAGAAGAATAGTCTCTACTACCGTTTGTAAAAACAACAAAGAGATACATAAGAAAATAGACGTTGAGACATACTTATTGATTGTTGGGAGGTATAATAGTACACTAATGTTTCAATGTCTTAGGCTTATTTTGTTTTCAAGTCCAGTTATGGACCGTTCATCCTTCATCTTGAAACTTTTTTTTGAAAGCGGTTGTTGACTCTGATAATTTCGTTCTATGACACAGTTCTAAGAAAACAAGTGCTCTGGCGAAAACCTGTGCTCTGGCGAAAACCTAAAAACAGTGCCCCATCTCTCTACATCCATTGATCGTGTTCTTTTCTCCTTGAGCTCTATAGTCGGTCGACGCCTACCTTCGGGTCGTCGAGATCCTTACAATCTCCGCTCGTGTAAAGCCACGCTGGGGAACGCGCTTGGTGAGAGCGTCGGGGTTGGGGCGGCGCTACTTCAGATGGTAACTTTTGTCCCTCCTTCTCCTCCGATTCGCTCTTCTCGGGGCAATCGGAAGAGGAAGGCTTTTGCTTCTCTCGCTGAGTCGGATGAGGGGAGTTCTCTAGCTCTTCTCCCTGACTCCTCTAGGAGAAGACCACTCTCGGATGAACCTAGATCTTCCAGATCTGGCATCCTAGCGATTTTCTTTGGCTCTACCCATTGCCTGAGCCTTTCTGTTAATAATGATGCGTATATTTTTGTGGATTGTTGCTTTATATTCAGATCCTTATCCCAGTGTTGGTTAAATACGATGGTTTCATGTTTTTTTTTGTGATGCCATTATTGATGTATATGGATCTGAGATAGCTAGATTTTTAGCTTCCTCCAGCTGTGGTTTCTCTGGTTTTTACGACATGATCGGATTGCCGTTGGTTTTTAGATCGGTTCTGGGGATTTTTCCCCGAAATATTGGTGGATCTTGTTCTTATCCTTTGCATACTGTCTGTGTAGATCCCATATTTCTTGTCGATCCTTCGACGATCCCTCTCCAGCCGGTGGGCTGGCGGAGAGTGGCTTCTGCAACTTGCAGTGGCGTGCCTGAGACGCTTGGTCTCGCTGACCCCTTGTACTCTGTGTGGGGGTATTCTTGGTTTTTCCCTCCTGTCATTCACAAGGATTTTAATATTTCTAGGGATAATAATGGGGGGTTTGTGGGTAATTTCGCGTGCGATAAATTAAATATTCTTTCTTCTCATCCTTCCGCTGATTTGGTGGGGCCCCAGAGATCAAGTCTGGCAGACGAGGCGCCGATTTCATCTGACCCATGCTCTCCTCACGTTTTAATTAACGCGGGGGTCTCTGTGTCTGGGGATGGTACTCTCTCCCACTACCCTGAAAACTCTGACATGGCGCCAAATTTTCTAACCTCTATCTTTGCGGCAGAGTTTTCGCCTGACAATTGTAATAATTTTTCTGATTTTGGGTGTGATGGCTCGCGATTTGCCGCTTTGAATCCCTCTCCCTCTTCCGCTGAGGAAACCCTAGACTGTGACACTGGTTCCCTGGGGTGGACTCTGGTGACAAAGAAGAAGCACTTCTCGTCCACACTGGTACGTTTCTGTTGGAAAAATAATCGTTGCTTTTTGTGTGGTCTGCGTGGCCATATAAAGAGTAACTGTAAGTTCTCCGGGGCTTGTTATAGATGTAAAGCTTCTTCTCATTCGGTAGCAATTTGTGATTTTTTCCAGGAATCCAGAGATAAGTCTTCTATGGCTGGGTTATCCCCCCAAAACCCGATTGTCATTTATCCTAATGATGCATCCTGTGACCATACCATCCATTACTCCTGTTGTGCCATAGTCACAGACCACTCCTCTCGTCTTACTTTGGAGATGTTATCCCTACACATTCTCACTAGCTGGCTCCTTCATATTAAAATAGAAATCTCTGATTTCTCCCTTGGGAAAATAGAAATTTCCTTCCATTAAAGATAAAAATGACATCCTGAGTCGATTTGGGTCCTCCCTTCATTCACTATCTGCCTCCTTTGTGCACTGGACGCCCAGCTCTAACGCTGTGCTATCTCTTAAGGAAGAAGGGACTTGGATTAGGCTGGAAGGCATCCCTCACCACTTATGGTGTATTGAGGTTTTCCATCGATTGATTTCAGATTTCGCTGAGTTCATTGAGGTAGACTTATCTATCGATAAAGTCAAATATTTGGGGTTTGCTAGGGTAAGGATTAAGCTCTTCCCAGGAAAAGAAATCCCTGATGTGAGATTCTTCTGTTATGGGAAAACGGTTTATCCTATCAAATATCGACTAAGTTGGGACCTCTGTTCTTCTTCCTCCCCTCCATCCTTAAAGACTTTCCCTGCCTGGCCTAAACAATCCTCCCAGGCCTCCTCCTCTAGGAATCTAATCCCAGTTAGAAAACCTTTTAAAAAAGGCTGGCGTGGCAATGTCAGTGGAAAGAACCAACATAGCTCCAAGTCCCAGTGGAAATCTGGGAAAAATGTTTGGATGAGACCATCCTCATCCCCTTCCCCCTTGCCCTTACCAAATGAGTCTGCTGGATTGTT